>JAECUM010060745.1:0-18050 GCA_016617855.1 Megalonaias nervosa
AGTCCTACTCAGGAGCAGTTGGATAGTCTGAAAAAAAGATGAGTTGCTTGAACTTGCCAGAAAATATGATCTTGCTCAGGAAGAAGCTTCCTTATCTAAACAAGAATTAAAAACATTTTGATTCAGTATTTGGTAGAGAAGAATGTTCTTGATAAAAGTGTTTTCGCTTCGGTCAGTATCAGATTCTAACGTAAAAGTAATGGAATTAAAAATGAAATACAAGATGTAATTGGAGTTTAGGAAGCTTGAGCTTCAGAAAGAGGAAAGAGAGAATGATAAACAAATAAAATTACAATTTGAGAAAGAGGAGAGAGAGAGAGAGAGAGAGACAGGAGAGAGAGAAAGATAAACAATTACAATTTGAAGACAGGGAGAGAGAGAGAGACAGATGCAAATACAAAAAGAGAAGGACGAAAGGGAATTTCAAATTAGAATGAAAGAATTTGAGCTGGCAAGTGAAAAGCATGATCTCACTTCACCTACAAATTCAAGTTTTGACATTACAAGAAATATCAGGTTAGTGCCGTCTTTTAGAGAAAAAGAAGTAGACAAATATTTTATTTATTTTGAAAAAATTGCTGAGAATTTGAAATGTCCAAGGAAGTACTGGACTCTATTATTGCAATGTGTACTTACTGGTAGAGCTCGTAATATTTACATTTCACTGTCACTAGAGCAGAGTGCTGACTATGATGTGGTTAAGGACTGTATTTTGAAGGGTTATGAGTTAGTCCCCGAGGCTTATCGGCATAAGTTTAGGAATTCTAGAAAACCAACTGACCAGACCTATGTCGAATTTGCATGGGAAAAAGCAAAACAATTTGATAGGTGGTGCTCTTCTAGAAAGGTCAATAAAGATTACGAAAGTCTCAGACAACTCGTGTTACTTGAAGAGTTCAAAACCTGTGTTCCTAATGACATTAAGAATCATCTTGAAGAGCATAAGAATGAAATCTTGGAAAATGCTGCTCTTGCTGCCGATGAGTATTCCTTAACTCATAAATTTCCTGTTGTAGGCAAATCATTTACTCAGCAGTCTACTGGTAGAAAGGTATATCAGCCTAATACGACTCCTCCTAAAACTCAGTCTGGCACAACTTCTAAAAATCAAGCTTCTGATAAACTTGATTCAAAATCCTTGTCTATTCCTATGTGTACCTATTGCGTGAAAAAAGGACACGTCATTTCTAATTGCTTCAAATTCAAATATAGGCATCAGAATCAAGATAGACCTATCCCAAATGCTCTTATTTCAAAGAGGTCAAGGTCACGGTCATGTATTGAAAGCAATACATTTTTTGGGTCTAATAAACCCCAGTCTGCTTTTATTATGGAGCATTATGAACCATTCATGTCGAAGGGTTCTATATCACTCTTGGATGATTTGGCCATCATATCCCTATTAAAATTTTAAGGGATACAGGAGCTTTTCAGAGTATTTTATTATCAGGTACTTTACCTTTATCTGAGAAGTCCTGTTCTAATGAGAGTGTTCTCATTCAGGGAATAAACTGCGTCTTTGTTAATGTTCCTCTCCATTCTGTAAATTTGTCATCAGACTTAGTTTCAGGACCTGTGACAGTATCTACTTTACCCGTTCAGGGAATTCATTTGTTACTAGGAAACGACCTAGCTGGAGACAAGGTTGTGGTTAATCCACTTGTAACTGACAAGCCTTCTTTGGATCAGAAAGTTGATCCTATTGAAAAAGAATACCCTGAGTTATACCCAGCTTGTGCAGTTACCAGAGCTATGGCAAAGAAAACTCTTGCGAATAATTGTGATAAGGAAAATATTCCTTTAGCTGACTCATGCATTGGTCAGGCTTTTGATAAGGTCACTTTCACTCCCAATTTGGATCAGTCAAAAGGTATTGATCACAGTGATCCTCTTTTAAATACTCATTCTCTTTTATCTAATCAGGGTGACAAACGACAATCACTTGTCGTCGAGCAGGAAAAAGATCCTGAGATCTCTTGTTTGTTTCAGAGGGCCATCCGTGAAACTGAAGCCACTGAAATACCTGTCTGTTATTTCATTAAAAATGGAATTCTTATGAGAAAATGGAGACCTCCCGAAGTATCTGCTAGTGATGAGTGGTCAGTGAACTATCAGATTGTAGTTCCAAAATCTTACGGACAGGAAATACTTAGTTTGGCCCAGGAACATCCTCTGGCTGGTCATTTAGGGATAAATAAAACTTATAACAAGATCTTGACTCACTTTTATTGGCCAAAAATCAAAAGTGATGTTTGTAAATTTTGTAGATCTTGTCATACTTGTCAAATGGTAGGAAAACCCAATCAGAAGATACCGAAGGCTCATCTGCAACCAATTCCTGCATTTGACGAACCATTAGCAGAATTATGGTAGACTGTGTTGGTCCCTTACCTGAGACCAAGTTAGGCCACCAATATTTGTTGACCATTATGTGTGCGTCAACAAGATTCCCAGAGACAATTCCTTTGAGAAATATTAAAACCAAAACCATAGTAAAGGCTTTGATAAAGTTTTTTTTTTTCATTCAATTTGGCCTTCCCAAACTTGTCCAATCGGATCAAGGGTCCAATTTCATGTCTGGTATTTTCCAGCAAGCTATGCACAAATTAGGCATTCAACAGTTTAAATCTTCTGCCTATCACCCTGAAAGCCAAGGGGCTTTAGAAAGATTTCATCAAACTTTAAAGAATATGATTCGGTCATATTGCTTTGATACAAGTAAAGATTGGGATGAAGGCATTCAGTTACTTTTATTTGCTGTTAGGGAGTCCGTTCAAGAATCTTTAGGATTCAGTCCCTTTGAACTAGTTTTCGGACATACTGAGTTTGGACCTTTGAAGTTGTTGAAAGAGAAACTTCTTTCTAATGAAGATACTGAGCTCAATCTTCTTGATTATGTTTCTGATTTTAAATACAAGTTGTCAAAGGCTTGTGAGGTCGCAAGAACAAATCTGCGCTCTACTCAGTCCAGAATGAAATCAAGATATGATAAAAACTCAAGGGATAGGAGTTTTCAGCCTGGTGATAGAGTTCTAGCTCTCTTGCCCATTCCACAAAATCCCCTTCAGGCCAAGTATTATGGTCCATACACGGTTGAAAAGAAAGTAAATGATTTAAATTATATCATAAATACTCCTGGTAGGCGAAAACAAAAACAACTTTGCCACATTAACATGTTGAAGGAGTATATTGAAAGAGATCGCCAAGTGAATGATGGAATTACTTTAGTTGTACCTGTCCCACAAACTAATGATTTAAGTGAAGAAATTCAATTGGACTCTGTTGATCTTGGAGCAACAAATCTTCGGAATTCGGAAATTATGAAAAATCTAGACCAGAAAGTTTTACATTTGCAACTAAAAGAAAGGAATGATTATTCAAATAAGAGCACTTGTTTCCAGATATTCCTACGAGGACAAACAAACTTTTTGATGACGCTGAAATTGTAGATTCAAAAGCTGTGAAACAACACCCATACTGGATGAATCCTCTCAAACAGGAATACTTGAAAAAGGAAATTTAGAATTTGCTGGAGAACTATTTCATAGAGCCCAGTAAAAGTGATTGGAGTTCACCATGTATACTTGTATCGAAAACCAGATAAAACTTTCTGTATGTGCACTGATTATAGGAAAGTGAACAGTATGACAAAAACAGATTCATTTCCATTACTAAGAATCGATGACTGTATTGATAAAATTGGAAATGCCAAGTATGTCACCAAATTTGACCTTCTGAAAGGATTTTGGCAAATTCCACTAACGGAAAGAGCAAAAGAAATTTCAGCATTTTTGACTCCAGATGGACTCTATCAATATCAAGCAATGCCGTTCGGGATGAAGGGTTCACCAAGTACCTTTCAACGCTTGATGAATATGATTACCTCTGGTCTAGATAATTGTGATGCTTATATCGATGATGTCATCATCCACAATGACACCTGGAAAGAACATCTAGCCACGATTCGGAAATTCTTTGACAGACTCACTGATGCAAATTTGACAATCAATTTATCTAAAAGTGAATTTTGCCGTGCTTGTGTAACTTTTCTAGGACATATTGTGGGACATGGTCAAGTTAAACCTATAGATGCTAAGGTCAAGGCTATCTCTGATTTCCCTGTGCCTGTCAGTAAAAAGCAACTGATGCGATTTTTGGGTATGGCCGGTTACTATCGAAAGTTTTGTTCCAATTTTTCTAATATTGCTGAACCTCTGACAAACTTGTTGAGTATGAAAAACAAGTTTCTTTGGACTGAAAAGCGTCAGGAGGCTTATAATAGGTTAAAAGCCATATTCAGAAGTGCGCCGGTTCTCACAGCTCCAAATTCCAATCAGTCTTTTAAATTATCTGTGGATGCAAGTGATGTTGGGGTTGGAGCAGTATTGATTCAAGAAGATAGATTGGTGTTGATCACCCGGTGTGCTATTTCTCTAAGAAATTAAATAAGCACCAAAGAAATTACTCAACAATCGAGAAGGAATGTTTGGCTTTAATATTGGCATTACAGCATTTTGAAGTTTACATTAGCTCAGCTCCTTCTCTGGTTGTTGTGTTTAGTGATCACAACCCCCTTACTTTCATCGACAAGATGAAAAATAAAAGATAAAGATCATTGTTATTACAAGAATATAATCTTAACATCAGGCACATCAAAGGAAAAGACAATTTGATTGCAGATGCACCTTCCCGTGTATAGAAATATTATTTCATGTACACTTTGTATATTTCATAAGAGTTTTCTTATGTAATTTTGTTTTACCTCATGTATAATTTACATATGGTAAAAAGAAAGCTTTATTAAATAAATCTTTCTTTGTCTTTATGGGGGAAGTGTAACGAATATGTAATTTAATTACTTGTGTGTTATTTTTAAAATTCTTTTTTGTTTTTAATTTTGTTTCGTTACATTTTATTGTAATGATAATTTTCATTGAATTTGAATCTCTTTTCCGAAAATTGGCTTCACCCGATTAGATCTTAACGTTACTTCAGCACTATTTTTAGCTCGAGTGAAGAAGATTAGCTATTGCCAAGGTCATTTTCGGCTCACGTGTTAGGTGAATTTTAACATCCTTTCTTTTTTATTTATTTCCAGTGTGAAATTTTGATTCTTAGATAGGGCTATTCTAGCTACGTGATAATTGTCATTTTTTTTTATTGCGCTGTTCAAGTTAGAAATCACGTAGCCTGTCATGTGAACTACCATGTGATCTAAAATCGAGGCTTAAAACAGCCATTTTCTACTGGATCTATTGAGTTGTATTTTAAACCTTGAGGGCTCAAGAGGTTTTTATTGTTGATGCCAGATTGTTTTGAAGTTCATCTATTTTTTAGAATTTAATAATTCATTCTCTAGAAAACTACAAGTGCTTCATATTTATAAAAGTTCTGGGAGAAAGAAATTGAGTGGAAATTTATTCTGGAGTTTAACGGAAACATTATAAACGGTGATTCAACGAGGATCTGTTACCATCAGTACAGACATCATCTGACGTCATCGCCTCCATATTGAAATTTCATCGAGATTCGAACCTAGATCCAATTAGAACTGTTTAGTGATAGGACTTATATTTTTCAATTTTAGGATTAATTTTTGGATTATATTCACAAACCGCAAGTTTTATTTCCTATTTTCACATTGCTTTCTTGGGAAATAAGTTATTTTGTTAAAATTTACAAAGCTTGTTGACTTCATTATTTTCTTTTGTTGCATTTGTACGAGCCTACACATAACACAGTACCGATTTGTGAGATTCTTTAGTAGAGTCACTGAAGCGACAATGCCAAGCGAAAGAAGATAATCGTTTGGGACCCGCCGTTCAGCACGATAGTTTGAAATAACGCGTCTGGATCGAGTTCGGCACCAAGCACAGTTGGCACCCTCCAAAGTCATAGACAACATTAGCACGTTCAACAATCTAACAACGAGTTTCACATCACCGATGGAAAAGCTACACTTTTCAAGACCCACGGTTCCTCTCCGAGAGGAAGCGGAGAAGCATTCTACAATCGGACCGAGCCAGACAACAAGAGGTAGTAGAACTCTTGTTACCGCATGCAAGCATATCGAAAGACACTGCGTGTGACCATCCTGAAATGCACTAACTTCAAGACGTCTTGGCTCCACGCTACATGTTAAAAGTGTACCTTCAAGTGGTTTGCGGACCCCTGGTGTTTCGAGGACCCGATTTCGCAGACGGAAAATATATTCACGTCTATCATCGTCAAGAACTTTTCAATGCCATTACCAATATCATATGGTTTTTCGGACATACATTTTACTTTGAGAAACGTGACCTCGGATTTAAAACTCCGGGGCTATGCATTTATTTCGGAGAAAGATAACGGTGATGTTTAGCTTCTAAAACCTGCATTCCGAATGAAAAGAACAAATTCACTGCTCTTCTTATCAGCAAACTTTTGTGGTCCTACGCCCTACGAACATCGCATGACGCAAGGTCCACAGCAGAAAAGTGGCTTTCCAATTATTGCTATTGTGCGCTACCTGCGGTCACTTCGTGCGCACCAACAACCCAGGGCCCACGTTTGAAAGGAAAGAAATTATACCCTTTTCGCCAAATCGTCTTCTTTGAACATGAACGTTACATCCATAAATGCAGTCCTGAACAGGAGGATGAAAGAAAGAAAAAGACGCAAGTGGATTTCATCTTTGTTTATTTCGAATGTATGCAAGAGACCGGCATTCACGTTCCTAATTTCTGCATTGCTCATCAGATTTGCGAGAAGTGCATCCAAGAATGCATCTTTTTCATTGTCCCCACTGTAGTAAGATTCCAGGAGGACGTAAAACATTTTTCAACGACCCAAAACTCTTCCCGATTTTGCCCGATGGATCTTAGACCTTATCGACGACACTTGGAGTCAAGAGGACACATAATGTTGCGGAGACTTGTCATCGTTATGCTACTGTGATATCTAACAATTTCTCGGGATATGATGGACACTTTCTGATGAAATGATGTTCAGAGCAAGGTACCGAATCCCCCAAAATCACCATGAACAGAGCCAAAATTATTCATGTGAAAGTGGTTGAAGTATAGTTTAAAGATTCCATGAGTTATTAGGTCACGCCTTTGAGTTGAATACATTAAATATTTGGTTTGGAATTACAGAAATGACAAAGGGTATTTTCCATTTTTCAATACCGAAGTAAAGCAACACGTAAACCTGCCGCATTGCCTGACAGTCGGTATTTCGACCATAACAATATGCGCACCGAGAAACGAGAAGCCTTCTACGCTTGGTATCACTCTCACGCTTCTAACCCCTTCGACTTTCAGGAAGAAATGTTAAAATATTATTGATCCGATGTGGACAATTTACGCCGTTGCAGTAGAAAATTTCGACAATAGTTTATGGAGCGTAGAATGATCAATCCTTTGAATGAAGCATCTACCATCACATTCCTTATTGTACCTCAACTGGTTCATGTCCAAAAACACATTGTCCATCAGAAGCGTTTAAGTTCCTAGTCCATCAGACGTCAATACTCAGCCAGAGCTCTACGTTGGTTACTTTACTTGTGCGTTAAGGAAGACAAACGGATCCCACTTGCCAGAAACGTAGGAGGCGGGAAGATATTTCGAAATGTTTCGGTGGATGGCAGGGACCTAGACGACAACAAAATGGTCTACGAATTTCATGGATGCTTATTTCACGGATGCCCTACCTTTTATCCTCAAAGACACATGAAAAAAACAACAATTTTCAAACGACACCTTTGAACAATTGCACGAGAAAATGCACCAGCGACGCCTCAGTTTAGAACAACAAGGGTACTGAGCGATAGAAATGTGGGACCAGGACTACGATCGACGTTTCAAAACCGATCCCTAGTTTAGACGCATTGTGGAAAGTTAAGACGTGGTGAAAGTGGAACCTTGGAGCACCCGCGACAGATTGTTTGAAGGACGAAAGAAGGCTTCACTTTAGACCACGTAGAAAAAAACGAAGGAAGACGCTTGTTAGCCAGTCATGCCGAAATGCTTGTTGGAAAAAAAATTACACAACAAGCGTGTTGATGGAGACGGATTACTTGGAAGATCCCTGCCGCTACTATGCACTAGTGGAAAAAAAAACAACAACCCCCCCCCCAAAAAAAAAACAACAAAAAAGAAACAAATAAACCACGAATGAAATACACTGAAGTTGTTCGAGAAGATTTGATATTGATCAATTGCGAAAAAGAACCAGAGTGTGTATCTCCCGACGAGTTTGGAAATGTCATCATTGCTCGCTTAAAAATGTACCAAGTTTTACGCCTTTTAAGAGATCATATCCTGTACCTAAGGGGCATCGATGGACAAGCATTCGGAAGACACGATTTTCAGTTTTATGAGCGGCGGTCCCAAAAATTACAGCTACGAGAACCAAGACCCACAAAGCAAAATGTATACCAACTGCAAAGTCAAAGGATTGACGCTGGCCTATCGAACGAGTCAAATGGTGAACTTTGGCGTGATGAAAGAAGCTCTACAGTCCGGAGATGATCAACACTTTCTTGTGACCACCTTGGATCCGCACAAAATTGTACGGTTACAAAATCACCAAATCGTCAGACACCCTTTGGAAAAAATAAATAAAATCGTGAACCAGAAACGAGGCTACTTCTAAACACGAACACTATACCTTACGAACACGACCGTTATGAAAAATGGAAGGCTTGGAAGACCGAAACTTTATTTGGACTACAAAAGCAGAGCTAGAAAGATGAATCATTCCATCTATTACCTCTAAAAGAAAGACATTTTCTGTGAATAACTTAGGACATTCAGAAGGGGCCTGACGTGGGTATAAAATATTACCATACCACGACCTTTATCAGTAGCATTACAACATATTCCGTGGAAAGAGGTCAAACACAATAGTCTGGAGGATTACCAAACATGTCTTCAAAATTTGTTTCCATTGAATGTGAGACGTCATGTGGTGTGTGTGCCAGTGACTACGTTTCTGGAATTTCGTATGCCAACACATTCTTTGTGAACTATTTACGAACAGTTCCTGCAAAGACGTCAAGATCACAACCACTTTATCAGTACGCAAAAGAAACATTGTGACTCAAAGTGATTCAAAGAACATTTGACAACACACTTTCATCAACAACGTTATACATTGACTTGTTTGTATTCCACTTTGATCATTTTGCTTTGCATGTTATCGTTGCACTTAACCATTTGGATATTATATGTTTCTGTAACTTAAATTCTTGTAAACAATAAACGTGTCCTCAAAGTAAACAATCTCTTGTCTCATCCATGTGATTTTCAGAATTCTGAATACCTTCGTTATGGCTACATCCTCCTTTAACTCTAAATCTGCTCTCAAAGTCATTGATGAAAAGTTAGACAGTTCAAATTGGAAAGCACTCTATCTTCGCCACTACTTTAACATGTTGATTGTTGGATCGAATGGTTCTGGCGAAACCGAATTTGTCAAGCGTTTGATCGAACACAAAGACCATTTGACGGATCGTCTACCCCAACGCATTATGTGATGTTACAAAGAGGGGCAATCGGCTTACAAACTCCTTCAAAATACGTCAAGGAGATTTCATAGTCTTTCTGGAAAGCATTTCTTGCGAAGACAACGAGATGTGTCTAACGCTAGTCAAACACCTATGGCCATCTTCGATGGCATGTTAGAAGAAGGCCAAGAAGATATTAAACTTGGGTTTACACGCAAAAGGCATCATCGGTCTCAATACTCAAAGTGGTCGTTTTAAATGTCCCAGAGATAAATATCAAGTGCAACAGTTAGGAACACCCTGGCTGACTTTTACGTACGACGATGCCACTCAAACATCTCACGCCTATTTACTCGTTGTCGATTTAAAACCCAACTCTCCCGATTATTTGAGATTTCGTACCCATCTGTTTCAGACTCGTTCCAGGAGGGAGCTCGTGTCATTTACGAGTCCACATAGGCATGAAAAAATTATTTTAAAAAAAACCCTCGAGAGGTCTTTTCTCTCCCGCAGTCGTCGACACGACTTCCTTTCAATCTCATCTTCAAGTCAAATTAATTCGTGCCCTGTTCTTACAATGATTTACACTGACAGAAAGGCAATTACTTCAAAGCATCTTACACATCACTCATCAAACAAAATGATTTTTTTTTTTTTGACAAACATGAAGTGTCCTTGTCACAACAGGAAGATCCTAGAATCGATATTCAAACAACAACAAAAAAAAGCCAAATTATTTTGAAACCTAGAGGCAGGGGTTCTCTAGGCGGTGTCATCATTCGTTCACTCCTAAAATGGGATACTAATGCCCAACCAACTCACGAGAAAAAAAAATCCTCTCACCAGAAATATTCTAGGGATAAGAAGAACGGTGGTACCAATGCCAGGTCAGTTCCCCCAAAAAGAAAAACCCCAGGAAAAAGACAACTTCTACCTGAAACAGATGCACTGCTGCTCGGACGCAACCGTACGCCACCAAATCATGTCCCTCCTTGACCATGTCTCCAGCTTCTTCCACTTCGTCGTTGCGCATGATACCAACCAAACCCAGTTTCATACGCGTCTTTCCCAGTTTGATGAAAAGATGAAACCCCGTTTCTAAAGGAACTTCTCTTAGGACAACCTATACTTCTTTAGAGGTACTCTCCCCCAAAACCAGAACCCAAGAGAGACCGGGAATATTAAAAAGTTTACTGAATTTATCCAAAGAAGAACTTTCACGGTATAGTCCGTTGCAACACATTCACGTCGAGTGATGCCCATCATAAAGATGATACGACGTACCGACAATCAGTGGAGACTAATTACAGTATAAACAAGGCGTGTGTCAGGCAATTCACTTCAGTGATTTTTACTCCTGAAAGAAACAGATGTCACCCCCAGAAGTGCACACCACTCTCCACCCAAGACACACAAAAAAGAAAATACAAAGAACTGCCTACTCGTTTCGAGAAATATTGAGTTGTGTTGATATGCTGAAGAAAGCCCATCAACCGATACGAAGACATCTCATTCAAAAAGCTCCTAAAGAAACATCTACACCGTTTGTGAATGTTGTTTGAAAGTATTGAATAGAACGGTACATATGTATAAGCACCAAAAAGAACGCTTAAGGAAACATCGGAAAGTTCTTTGCCAAATGGTCTAATTGGAAAATACCCATTAGTTAAAAGTCAAAGATGCTGGTGTGACGAGGAGGATGTTTTTACCTTGCTGATAGTACCCTTGCTCAAAGTAGTGGCTGCTTCTTTGTTTGGAGGTCTTATTGGACAATTTACAGAACGCAACAAAAGCTAGGGTGGAAAAGATGAAAAGACCATTTATCTGGAAAGACGTCATAAGCGTACGTTTGAATATCATGGAAGGGCGAAAGCTGACTAAAGTGACCTACAAACGATGGGTTGAATTCCATCAAGTCTCATCTTAAAACCGATTGGTACACTTTGAAAGTTGATTCTTTTGATGCAAGGAAAAGAATTTCTCTAAGATTTCATGCTTAACAAACAAAACCCCAAAGAGGTTTTTGTGAGAGCCGGCAAAAATGTCTTGCTTGAAACAGGAAAAGACCTTTTACTGGTCAAGAGACCCTTATGATTGCGCTGCACACTGACAGACAAGGTATTCCTTCCTCATCCATGCCACAGCTAGGACAAAGCAGAAAGAGACGACGACAAACCCTTCAGAGCTCATAAATACGTTGCGAGGCAGACTAAGAAAATTACATCTAGAGAATTAGATGTCTTTGATTACTAACAGAAAATGATGCACCGAGATTCTTGGTAATGTTCCAAGTCAGAACGGTATATCCCTATCACCATGTTGACGATGTAAGATTCCCAATTGGTATAATCTCATCCCATCTGGTCTTTGATTCCCTCATCTTCTATCGAATTTGAAATTAAAGGACTGGCCGAAGATTACATCGATCTGAATAACAGTTACTAAGTCAAGGTTTTCAAAGTGAACAACATTGCTCCAGAATAGCTACCGTCAACAATTTCAGCGAAGTGGATTTGTACTTGAATAACAAACTGCTCAGGAGCAGCAGGAATACTTACCCTTACCGAACGTGCGTAGAAAATCTCTAGAAAAGAAGCCAAGTACTCTCATTTGGATGCTTCCGTGCTATGAAAACCTGACATGGAGAAGTTCAAAGATATAGTCGTAAAAGAAACCGACAATCCTCACAATGAGGATTTTAGCGATCGTCGAAACAAAATCAAACAAGGGTACAGTTTAGAACTGGTGGATCGTTTGCATTTTGCTTTGATAGAGTATTTTAGAAAAAGATGATAAAGTGGAAAGATGGTTTTGTGTACATTATGTTTATATTTTGTCTTAGCTATGAAAATCCACAACGATGTCAAGCTGTAAATATGTTACTGCTTCAACTTGTTCAATGGTTGAATTGTATTTTTGTGTTTGAGAAGTTTCTTCTTGTGATTAGACATGTTGTTTTTTAAGAAACAATGGTGTATGTTGTTTCTTTTTTAATTGATTGACACTGTATACACATGCTCTTTTCTCTTTCTGTCACAATGGATCATGTTATCAATCGAGTTTCTAAATCGAAGCGATGTTTTTAATTCACGTATGCGCTTTAGATATACAACGCAAAGCGTTCGTCAGTCTGACCATCTCGTTGCTTAGTCTTGATTTGTATCTGTGACATAAACGCTAACGAACCCACACATTCACACCATTGAATGATGGGGTGCTCTTGCCACTACTGCTACAGCTACAAAAGTGATCTCTCCTAAGACTAAAGTACAAGACAAATCTTGTCTGTTATGAAGCTTACTGGATTTATCCAAACAACAACTGCCACACCCCTATTTCTACTTTTGTTTAAGATAATGATTTGTTCTACTTCAAATTTTCTAAAGTCGAAATGTCTACAATACAGTAGAAAGCTATGTACCTTTACTCTGAAACTTGCACAGACTCTCCACTTTACATGTGTCTCTAGAAAAATCTTTATCCGACCTTTTTCATTTTCAAAAACAAGCACACTGGCAACGTTACCAGAAATCTTCAATTCATTAAAACCCCCAAAATAGTATAGCTCTTCTCTTTCTACCTGTGTGAGTGTGTGAATGTCAAAAATGTCCAAGTGAGAAACTTTTCTCCGTTTCAAAACGCGAACCAAGAATGTGACAGGTCGGTATTTAGTGTGGCAAGAAAATGGTACAGTCAATAACAGAGGATTGCAAATTCACACTGTGCCAAATAAATCACGGAACTGTTTTGTGAGAATTTTTAATCGATGTTTTTAAAAAGAAGGATTTTAGTTACCTTAGTTTATGAAAACTTTGCAACATCGCAACCTCTAGGCGCGTGCTACAAAACACAACATCTCTTAAATTTGTGAGTGGTACAAAGCACATTTACTTGCAGTCAGTCGACAATAAATATAACACTACCCTTTTATAAAATTGATGTATGAAAACAATTACCAATAAATATTTCTCACGTAGAATATATCGTTGTCTTCAGAATCTCAAGGTAAACTCATTAATTTCTCCTTGTTCTATTATCACACAAGAAATAACAGAAACAAAATTGATGCTCTACGTTTCTGCGTTTTACCGTCCTCTAAACTCTTCTCTCTCTCTCTCTCTCTCTCTCTCTCTCTCTCTCTCTCTCTCTCTCTCTCAAAACGCTCTTCAGACTAGAGTAGCATCACTCAATGCAATAAAAATTGCGTGCGTGTGTGTTTGTGTATGTCTGTGTTTTTTTTAAACTCCAACTGTAATTTTTTACCTATTCCCTTTAACCACTAATCCCTTTTTGACCCCTAAATCCCTTTTCCCCATCAACCCTTTTTGCCCCATTAACCCTTTGTCCCTATCAACCCTTTTAATTAATCAGCCTTTTCTCCAAATAAACTCTTTTTACCCCATCAATCTATTCCCATGTTAACCTTATGGAAAAATTTAACATAGGATTTCCCTTGAGGCTATCCGCCTCTTTTGAGGCTCCAGTGACCCATATTTTTACTACTTGTATCAGAGTGAATATTAATATTCATTAGTGGTAACCAGTTTGTTGCATTATTAAACAGTCCGCATCCAAAACGAAATAGATGGTCGTTTTCTATTGTAAATACACAAGAACAGGTAGGATTGGCGATACGATTACAACCAAATAAATCATAATATATAAATCATAATATATAAATCATAATATATAAATCATCATTAGGCAAACTGCAGTTGTGTTTTAACCGGCTTAATAGCATGGAAGGTTGCCTATTAAATGCTAAATGACTTGGAGCAGATATTTTGCGCTCAATAATATCTTTTTCAAAGGTTAGAAAAGATGAATAGTTTTTGTGGAATGTGGCTGATCGTTCCAAAAGTCGATACGTATTGGTATATAAGATTTGTTTTAACAGAGAGATTCTACTTTTTCTTCGAGTTTCTCCGATGATAAAAAAGTGTGTTTCGCGATCAAGGTGGGAGTAAAGAAATTATATAATCCGGAGACTGGTTGTATATAAGTTTATAAAAGCTAAGGAAATGTTTTATGTTTAGGGTTCTGCAACGGTAGGCAAATCCAGTTTCAAAATAAAGTGCTCTCTGCAAGCAAATTTGGAATGTCCAGACACGGTTGGAGCTGCTTCAAGCTGTAATTTTTCAAGTTTTTCGGAATCTGAGTTAATACAGGAGACCATATTTCAAACTCATATTCTAGAATTGGGCTATTATAGGTTGAATAAATTTTATTCAGGCTATGTTTTGATAAGATATTTAAACCTCTTCATTCGTCCAGTTGCATAGATACAGAATGAACAATAGATTCAATCTTCAAGAGCCATTGGATGATAAAATATTTTCTAGGTATCCATATGATGTAACAAAACGAGCTTTTCCACCTGAAAGTTTAAGATCTGCTATGTATTCCAACTCCCTGCTGGTGAAAAAATGCATTAGGTTTTGTATAAATTAGTATTAACATGCCAGAAATTTGAGCAGTCCGATAATTTTTTTAAGATCTTCGTTTAACACACTTTGAAAATGGACTGTAACGAGGAAATGTCTGCAAATATTCTAGTCAGTGATTATAAACTTTGGGTCATGGCAATAATGTATACAAGGAAAAATGTGCACAAAAGTTATTAGAGAATTGGATGGTAGTGTGTGGTATGGTATGCCACAAGGAGAAACGGTAGTTGTGAGGCATGGAATGCTGTCATAGTACATTACACGTATACGTATCAATCCACTACTTAGGGGGCGCTTACCAGTTATTATGTACTTTTGAGAGAGTGACATATGTAAGGTGAAGTTATTTGCGTTTAAAACATGCACAGTGGAGAGAATGTTGGCATACCTCTATGCTACTTTGATGTAATATGGTTGACATTTCTTTGGATATTGTACTTTTGGAAACTGTATATGATCTTAGCACATTGCTAGCTAAAATTACTGCTTCCTTGTGCTCCAAAAATCAGCCTGAATTTGTCTAAAGTACACTATCCTTAGCAGCTATTAAAATATGGAAAATGAATTTTGCCAGACTAGACAATACCAGCTTCTGAAAGTGCAATGAATGAATTACCAAATACATAAAATGTAAAAAGAGTTATCGGCTCTTTTTTACAATTTACCTCTGAAGTTCAGGAAGTGAAAATGACCAAGTGGAGCTAGCACTTTTTTAAAAGATGCACATCTGGAGTAAGGCCAAGCTGTATACTCTACAACCCATATTACACCCATCAATCATACACCAAAATAAAGGGAATTAAAGGTTCTTTGAACAATACCTAAGATATACAAGGTCTTTTTTTAAATAGCCAGTATAACCAGTGAGGAAACCCGGGGAGATTCTTTTTTCTTTAAAATTCTAACCCTATGCAAAATACAAAACTGTAGAGCGCCACCCTATTTTGCAGCCATGGAACCAGTCTTCTCGTTCGGAATACAAAATAGAGCAATGAATATATCGAGATGCAACTCTTGGCTAGTAAATGGATTTAATTTTATTTCATTATACATTTCATGAATTTCAATCTGTGTAGTATAGTTGATAACAAAATATATACTTTTTTCATATCCTGTATTTAGTTTTCAACTAACAAGATAGCATACCAAGGAGTCCACCAATTCAGCAGCACGAGAAAAAAGTACAGTGAAATGCGATTTTAAAGGCTGAAAACAAATGTTCTTGGTGAATTGAACCACGTGCTGTTTGTATGCCAATCTAGTTTTGTTTAATGTATTAACAATAATTTCTGCTGGAATAAATTAGTTTTCACATCCCTGTATCAGGTCAAGTGTGAATATTTTTTGCGTATATTTCATGTTAATTTTAGTTTATTCGAACGCTATATTGGGTAGTTAAGCGAAATCTCCTTTTGTCAGGCAAACTTCATTGCAGCCAAGTACATACTAAAATTCTGAATATTTTTATACTATTGCATTGTTTTGTTCTATATTCTCTTGCGTTGTTATCCCCAAGGTTTTTCACAATCGTAGTGAAATTTTAATCATTTCCCCCTTGCCAACTGTTCGCCGGCAATATTAACTAGTATTTAAGACATTTTAAGAAATCGAGTGTAATGGTTGTCCAATGTTGTGAAAACTGCACGACGCATGGATGCTACATATAGAGGACACAGAAGGACAGGCATGGTTCCACCAAACCAGCAGTGTGAGACAAGTTACTGAGTTTGGCACGTGAAAAGATAATCATCCGTTTGGCCTGATGCAAAGCTGTGATGGTCCACAACTAGTGGATATACTTGCCAGTTAGTACTTGATTCTATCTGGATGTCATATTAGAAGCTACAACACAATGCTCTTCTAAACGCATGTCAGAATTCAAGCATACTTGTAGTCCTTTTACCTAAATGCAGTTACGTTATTATGCAGATTGACTAACTATAGTCTTAACACAGAGGCATGGTCAACTGCATATATTGTTAGGACTCTATGGTTTTAAACTAAGTAACAGAAAAGGCAAAACGAACAAGTTTTATAATATTCAACAAATTACTTAATGCTGTAAGTTACAAAGCGAAAATGTAGGAGTAACGTACAGTATTGTGAAAAAATTGCAAATAATCTTAAATGTCATATCACACGTCCAAAAGTAGATAATGTTCCAAATGAATTCAAATCTGCCAATATGTACCACTGGTCCTGCTGTAACACAAATATATAATACCCAGTGTCTTTGCATGAATTCACAATAATCTCAAAGTAATGTTTAACTTCAGACTGTCAATGAGCACTATGAAATTCAAATGAATAATTTAAATAAATAATTCTTCTCAGAATTATATTTGACCACAACTAAAAGTGATTCCACAAATAATGATATTAAAATAAGAATAAATAAATTTTTTTTTTATCAGAACCTTATATACAAGCCCAAGACAAACTCAGGTGACCGGGATGTGCATCATTTCCAATGGACATTTCCATGAAATTCATAAACAACGCCAGGTCTGTTTACTTAAAATTTAGTAAACAACATGACAAAAATCAAGAGAATTGCCAGGGAAAAACCAAGGTCATGAATACAAATCTAAGTAAACCCGTTGCTTACAAATGATCATTATCTTAAAGTATGATCAACGTTCATAGACAAAAGTTAGCTTTGTAATA
Organism: Megalonaias nervosa; assembly: GCA_016617855.1. Classification (NCBI taxonomy): domain Eukaryota; kingdom Metazoa; phylum Mollusca; class Bivalvia; order Unionida; family Unionidae; genus Megalonaias; species Megalonaias nervosa. Next base: position 17,605 of record JAECUM010060745.1, read on the forward strand.
TGTTGCTTACAAGTGATTCTGACAATCTACAATCACATAAAAAAGCTATATGTATAACGCTACAAGCAAGTGTGTACTGACGGAATAAATGAACTCTGTACATCCCTGTCCAGTGTGTCCGCTACAAAATGTAGTTGTTAACATTTTGCGAATAATCGCAATCTCATTTGCAAATTTATAAGTTGCTTCTTTTACTTTTTTGTACTTCTATTTTCATTCATATTGATTAAATAAATATAAGACACGCTTGCGATTTAAACAAGAAAGAAAGTTTAAATGAAGACAGTAGAACACTTCAAACACAGCATGCTTAACTATTGATATACTGAACGCGTTGGCTTTCATATGGCGGCTAGCATATTTAAACGAGTTGGAAATATAAACTAAGCAAAATGAGGAATCGGCAAGAAGTAATTCAAACATTTAAATGTATTTCCAGCTCATCG
>JAECUM010060747.1:0-20723 GCA_016617855.1 Megalonaias nervosa
GGTTTCTATCTCAGAGACCCCCTACTCCTCCAAAACCCTTCTATGTTAACAGTTTTATCAGCAGCCTTTTCTAGCTCAAAATAATGACTTTCACATGATAAGGATTTTTCTAGCATATTTCTGACAAAATATGTTTTGTCGGGGTAGGGGGTCTCTGAGATAGAAAGCTCATTTACTATTACTACTAACATAACCATATTTTATGATAATCTATTTCATACCTGCTGACTCTCATTGGCAGAATATCTGTTAACATACTGTCAATAATACGAAACTCGCTTATTAAATTGTCTATATCATATTTTACACCTCACAAATAAAATCTTTTTTGAATAAGTAATTTTTTGAAGAACTTCCTCACCTATTATTAATATAATAACAGTAGATATCAGGAATAATTCATTATCGTGTTTATACAAATAAAATTTAATTTTTCCGCTTACTTTTCGATGACATTCAAATAACTCTTTCATTGCAATCCTGGTGAGAATATACTAACCACATTTTGCAGAAACCTTCGACCGGTTCAGATCAATATTTATTTTTGTGTATTTTTCTTGACTTATCGGATCATGAAGATTATCGTATTTCAGCATAAGCTCATCTCTCAACTTTTCAAGATAATCAAAATATTTGCTGTTATCTAATTTGATAAGCGAGAGTTTTATTCTATCAAATTTACTAAAACAAATACCGGAAATTTCATCATTAAATTCAACTGATAATTGCTGGCCATTAACCATTAAATTTTTTATTTTGCTACTAACTCCATCAGCTAATGTTAAATTTTCGAACATTATTTATAAAGTTTAGACAAAATTAATTAAAGATGTTGATTTGCGTAGTGTCCAATAGCTAACGTATTAATTCTGTCCTCGCAATATCTCTTATCATCAAAATTACTTAGACCACGTTTATAATTGTATCTGTTTAAAGTTTGTGATGATTTGTTCTGATAACATTTGTTTTAATAAAATTAGTACTGGTGTTTAGCGCTGCTTTAAAATCATCAAATTTCATACACTGTTTCTACATATCCGTGAGGAATACCTTTTGCTCTTTTTGTCAGTTTATTGTCATCTAAAATTACGGCGTACATTTTATTTCTTAGTCCAACAAATTCCCTAACTGACGCTAACATAAATTCATCTTTTATCTTGCCGATGACCTTTTTATTTGCATCATCATGAAATCCACTACTTGTTAGATAATCCGATAAATCAAATAAATTTTTATTGTTATAAATGTCTTGATAAACATCCTCACATTTTATATTATAAACAAGTGAATCCGTATCAGTAAATAGCAACTCCGAATCTCGCCACTGCTTTTTGGTAAAATTATAGTGAAAGTCGTACATTAGCCATTTTGATATATCAAGTACAGCTGTACCAACATAAATCGGTTTATTTAACTTCAGATTTATTTTTCGTCGCTGTATTGCAACAAGATTTTCATTAAAGATTTTCATACTCACAAAACCGTCATCGTTAACTAATTTATTTCTGCGATTTATATCATTTACAATTTCAATATTGACTCGCTTTCTGATATTTTCCATCGTCTTACTGAACACGGAATTGTTCATTAACTTGAAAAAGTTTTTCTCAAAGTCGGTCTTAGCAATAGCACGACGTTTGGTATTTAAATCAATATAATCTGCCATCCACTGTGATTGATTAAATTTTAACACGCGATGAACTTTTCTCAGAATTTGTCCAGCGTCTACTGTTTCTTTTAAATTTTTGTAATGTATCACGTAATTTCTTTTATTTAACAAATTTGGAACTAGTTTATTAATAATCGAAATTTTTGCTATTGTCATTGCCTGTTGTTCAGGCGATAATAAACTATAATCGATCATCATTGACTCTGCACAAAACGGATAGTCGTTATGTAGATCATGTAACGAACTAGGATAATCGAGATCAACTTCAACAAATTAACTGACATTTTCTGGTAAATCATTTTCAGTTTCTTTAAGAAACTGATCTGGAGTTATCCAATGAAATCCACTACACGCCATAAGCTCTGACATAGCATAACCATACAAATTATTACTGTCCAGATAAATAATATAACTTGACGGTAAATTTTTATCGTAATTTTTTAAGTATTTATTATTAGCTACTGCATATTGTTTTGTTATAACGCTAATTCCGCCGCGAATTCCTTTTTCAATAAAATTAAACATATCAACATCAGTTAAGAGATCCAATTCTATCGTGCTTGTTTTTAGCAGAGCATCCCATGACAATCCTGGCGCAGAATAATACCAACATAGATCTAATCCATAATTTTCATGACTAACTTTACGAAAACTCTCGAAAACATCTGCTAGTAATAATACACCTGTTTTCAAATATAAATCAGGATAATCACCAAGTGTCTTACAACCAAATTTATTCCAAATTTCCTGTTCATATTTGTATTCGTCATCTGTAATATTTTCATTTTTTAAGTGAGAGTAAAATTTATCTTTCTTAGGAAGAGAAGTTTCATTAAATCTGCTCCAGTCGTCGAGGTACTCATACGGAAAGACACCTTGTTTTGTCAGAGAGACGTAGTCTCCACCAAAGCAACTTTTTAAATTATTGAAACTGCTACAACCTTTTACAAGCTTATCCATTGATGCTGACATAAATTGCAGACTGTTGATGAAACGTAATTTGCCGAGCGTAACTGACATATGCTTTTCAAAATTGTTTGGAATACATTTCATTATATTATTTCATTTTAGTTAATATTTAATTTCCTCATCGCCAAATGCTTCGACAATGATATGACTATCATAACCACGAAAATTATGTAAAACGACAGGAACAAAATCTGGCGCATGAAATTTCAAGTTACAATTATTATGTGCTGCTCCGCGATATTAACCAGTTAGTTGACAGTGATCGCGGACTTTATCGTTACCTAGAGGTTTCTCGCAGATATGACAATTAACTGCCTCATCAAAATTAAGTTGTTGTTTGGATGTTATTTTTATTGGAGCTGTTCTGGATAATCTGTTGAAAATTTTATTAACATCGTCTATTAAATATTTTAGTATCCACACGACAGGACTTTTACATCTGTACAATTTTATTGGACTTGAAACATTATCGTTAGCGCAACAAACTACTTTATAAGCTGCTCCACTGGGAACATGTTGTATTTTTCTGGCGCTTGATTTATTTGGATCATTTTCTGCGCCTGCCACAGGAGCAAGTAGACACTCGAAATCAGCATAAATAACAAAAGGAATATTTAATTTATGATTATGCTTTTTACATTTAATATTTTTTCCTTATTCTTTGAACATTAACACAGTATTTAAGACGCTCTTGCGGTTTTTTTATCTTTAGAAAAACCTTGTAAACAACGGTAGCAAAAATATTTCTTATTTTTATTTTTATTATATTTTCTGCTAAGATATTTATCCAGCTGTAATGTCCTTTATAAAATAATAAATTTATTGTATTTTGTGTAGGAAATGCTGAAATATATGCCGGGTAAACATTTTCATTTTCATCTAGTTCGAAAACATTTATTGAAATATCGTTTTGTTTTTCGAACTTTGGTATCTGATTCTCTGAAACTGGAAAAGTTATCCCATTAAAATTTAGCCCGTCTTTGTACGGCAAATATCTTTCAACACAATCAGAATTACAACTTTTAGGATGTCTAGCAGACAAAATTGCCCAACGATAACATTCGTTATCATGGTTTTTGACATTTATGCAATATTTTATGTTTTAATTTTTGAGGGAGATCAACGTAAGAACTACCGCGAAGTGAGTTACATTTCATTTTGTGAAATAAAACTTCTTTTAACATTTCAAATTTCCAACCTGATCCTGCTGCAGTAAATTCCTCTAATTGTTTATTTATTTCTTGATGTATTTAATCAGCGACAGAGGAAATATTTGTTCCAGATAATAATTTCGTGATTTAGCCGTTAAATATGGTTCGGCAATCTCGTTGATGAAATCTATATTTTCAAAGATTATATCAAGTATATCTTTTTGAAGTGCATGTAACTTTGATAAAATAATATGATACTGCACCATTAGCTTGATACTTTTATGCACTGCAAGTTCTCGCGTTACAATTGGATGCAGAAGATGAAACAAATTTGTAGAGTTAAAATTTACTAAAATATTTTGATTATCAAATTTATAACTGTTATCCTAAGCGAAAAACGCAGTAGCATTTTTTTTTTTTTTTTTATGCTTTCATAAGGCTCTTCTTGGCAATATCTTGCAATTTCAGCATTATAATTATATAAAATTTTTATATATTTAATTGATTGTCTAAATTTTCAATTAAAGATATGAAAATGCTATATAATATAATGAAGACGACAGCGGAAGAACAGGAAGAATATTACGTACAACACCCAATCTATAATAGTTATGCCGGGAATGCATTAGGTTCAGTGATTCATGTGAAATATCAAAAACTGTTTGGTAAACCAACACCAGCTGGTTATAAGATCAGCGTTAAGGGCGACAATGCTGAGCGAGTTGAAATACTAAAGAAGGATTTTATTTATACGTTATTTTGTGGAGACATACCAGCTGGACAGCGAGTATATCATGTCAACGGCGCGGTTACTGATGATAACATTGAAAACTTGTCTTTACAAAACGAATTTCAACCTCGTCCCGTGTTTGATCTCTACGACGCAAATGATAATGGAATTATTCGAAATATCCAAACAAAAAAATGTGCTAGGAAAAATAAATAACAGTGGTTATCTTTAAATAAGTGTCAAAGGAACACTAACAGATTTTGTTGGTTATTTTAGCCATCGTTTTGTTTACGAAACATTTAACGGACCTATACCTAATGATTTAGTGATAGACCACGTCTATGGTATTAAAACAAATAATTGTCTAGAAAACCGAACTTGTCACTCAACAAGAAAATAACAGGTAATTATAATTTTAGTAAAGTTAAACCTATTGTTTTATTTAATCTTGAAACAAACGAGGAAATCAAATTTAAATCAAGTAATTCTGCGGCAAGATATTTTGATATTAGTCCTAGAGCAATAAAATTTGTTGCAGATGGAATAACAAATACGGCAAAGTCAATGTTGACCTTTGACAGATTTATTTTCAAATACGACGATTAACTATAGTTTTTAACTCGGTTATGGTAAGACAATTGTGAGCAAACATTGAAACATCATCTTTATTAAATTTCAGTGTTATAAATGTACTGTCATTAAGTTGATGTTTTTCTGCTGCTGTTAGAAGAATTTTATCGGATTCATCTTGCCTCACAATAACGTCAACAGAGCAAGCTTATTCTGATAAACATTTTCGCACTGTCTTGGCTAGTTCTTGGTAATTTAATATATTAACTTTCTGATGATACTTTATCTCGTCAATCATTTATTATTATAAATTAAATAAAAAATGTATTATGATACGGATTTAATGAAACGCCTTGCTGATATTTACGCCCGTTATACAATCACAGACGATAATTTTACACCGCGATATAATACAATCGCAAGCGATATAAAATGTGAGTCGGTTGGTTGTACAGAAGATGACATTTTATTTAACAATGACGATGAACAAAACGAGATCGTGGACGTGGTTGATAAAAATAATTACAGCAGACCGACAACTGGACGATATAATGTTAAGTATCATATCGCCAAAAAAATAATAAAATTTAATTTTACTGTTGCCGAGCAACAATTATTTTGGCAACTTATAAAACCTTTCTTAATCTGAAAATTGCTGGCCAACAAAGGAGCATAAAATACGATTTTATTTTTGCTAAAATATTTAATTTAATGCCAGTCAATAATGTAAGAAAATTACATTTAATGTCGTTGTGTAGACCAGTTAAATGTAAATATGTACTGCTAAAATATGAGCAAATTTATAACAATATTATTTCGATATAGATTCAGTTGGAACCCAGCTGTTAAATTATCGCTGTATCCTCTCCATTTAACTAAACTTTTATTACCTTTTTTCCTGATAACTTTTTCAATAACAAATATATCTTGCTCAGTTTTCTGCAGTTCCTGCTCGTAAAAATTACCAGTTATAGGCTCACCACATAAATCCTTCAGCGTGTATGTTACAGGTATTGTCAGTAAAACTTTATCAACAACAAATACTTCTTCGCTCCAGTTTGGAGTAAATCCTTTTTCAAATGTTTTTTTCGTTAGAGAAATTATAACTTTATCACCAACTTTAAATTTATGTCTGCGGTACATGTTTTCATTTGTAAGAATCGGATTTTTAATTGCATAATTTGGTGACATTTTTATTGATCTGTGCTTCGTATTATTATATTTATCAACAATCTGCTGTAGATCGTCAATATATTTTATTTGTAATTTTGGCTGTCAAATGTTTATGTATCAGCTGGTTTAGTATACGATTAAATAGTTCGACGATGATGCTCTTTCCTTCATTTCCTGTAACATATTTATTAATGTTATTTTGCTCCAAAAACTGCTCAGATTTTTTATTTAAAAACTCCGCTTCATGATCGGTCCAGATTCTGTTTGATCTTCTTACTGTACTTCTTATTATTTGTTTTAGTGCATCAGTTATCGATGTTCCTGTTTTATCTGAAACGGGCACACTAAACGCGTATTTACTAAAAACATCTGCAACGTTAAAAGGATATTTTTTGTTATCGTTAAACTGAGCAAGATTTGACACATCAACTAAATCAATCGCCCAGGTATCGTCAACGGCCTTTGCGATAACTTTATGTCGCGGAAACATTTTTTTTAGGTTCATGTCAGCGATTCCATCGCTCCGAGTCCGAGTTTATATTTTGCTGCAATAAATCCCTGCATAAGCCTTCTATCAAATCGTTCTCTGATTCTTTTTGGTTTCATGTCGCGTAGTTCATCTAGCATTACTTTATCGCAGCCGTGCACGGTAGCAGATATCGTGACGCATTGCTATTGCATCAACTTGATTGTAAGGCTCTTGTCTGGGCAGCGGATTATCATTTGCATCTAGGTGTTTATCTGGCGGATTATATGGTCCAGTGTATTTATAACCTGGTAATGTACAACCTCCCTTTGGTTTTGGTAACTTGCCAATTAATTTATATATATCTATACCTGTTCCAATTATTTCTCTGTTGTTGCATTTCTGACAGTATGTAACAATTTTATTTTGCTCCAGACAGAGTTCTCTATCACAATCACACTCGCATATCATTATTTATTAATCATCTACTAAAATAGCCTTGTTGCACATTCCAGCTCCGGATAATTTCTTTAAAAACGTACTTTTTCTTTTTCCACAGATTGCACAAATACTTTCAGCATCACCCTATTGTTCTTTGTTTTTTTCTGTTGTTTCATCTTTATTTTCTGTTTTAGTTTTGCATTTGAGACAATATGTTGACATATTTCTTAGTTTAGATAAAATTAATTGCAATCTCATCATTAACGTGAGAAGGTTGATTTTCAAACTGTAAAATAAATTTTAAAAAATTGAATTTAGGCCGGGACATTTGTTTTCTAACCATTATACAATAATATCCACAAGCTGATGTTCCAACTGGCTGAATCTGATTAGACGAATAATTTATTATTTTATATTTTTTGTTGATACATTTTTTTACTACATCACTGGGAGGAATTCCAAATGAATCAAAATAGTTGTTATTGTAAACTGCTACCAAGTGTGTGCCAGATCCGTCGTTAAAATCTTGCATAGTTATCACACACGAACCATCAACTGGTGCATTGTCAAGTTCATTTTTGGAATAAACTCCGTAGAAATTTTTTTAATATTTTTAGCTTATCAAATATATCGAAGTTAGTTAACTCGGGCGTGTTCCTGGTAATGTTAGTCCTCGACCTATTCCCAACAGATTGGGCAACAGACTTCCCGCTACTCCCGTCAGTAATGGTCGTATAAATCCTCCTTTTTTTTGTTTTTCGCGATCACATCATTTTTTCGTTGTTGCCTTTCTTTCGTCGGGGCATTGTATTAAAGTTTTATACCGTCTCCAGAGACAGCCTTTTTTGTTGCGCCATATACTGCGCCAGATGCTGCTGCTAATCCTAATGTACCAATTACGGGTAAAAGTTTAGGTATTAACGTTTTGGCTATTGTGGCTATTGCCGGACTAAGAAAACCGCCTCTCACCACATTTACTTGCGACGCGCTTAGATTTAAAACAAACGGTGTACCGCGATCGTATTTCTTTATCTGTGTTTTAGTTAGCATTAATTTTGTTAAAGTACTGCTCGTTCTCGATGAATTAATTTTTAGTGAGACCGGCTTATGCTTAGTAGTAGCAGCCGCTAATTTTTTTAACTTGACCGTCAGTCAAATGTATTTCTTTTTCAATGTATTTTGTTATATATCAAGAGAGTTATATTAAACTTAGACTATCATTTTACCACCGACAGAGTCAATTGTTATAAATCTGTCGCCGATCTCCAGCGCATAAACGTACAATGCATCTGGAACCATACTTAATGTCCAGGTAGTTTCAATATCAGCTGTCGAATCGCTCGTTGCGTTTACTAACATCAAAATAAAATATCGGATAAAGTATGCGAAATTCCTCTACTGATATTTGAGATCCATCTCCAACGTCCTGATATTTCTGCACTGCGTCCATAAGATACATATACGGTCGAGTAAGATTTTTATTAGCGTCATCCGCGAAATTGCATTCTATCGCTCGTTCCGGACACTGCTTGGAGTTTATCCTGGCTTATATTCTCCTAACATCAGCGTTATCAAATATTGCGTTATTTTGTTGATGGTTACCGCGTCGAGCTTGTTGCTGAAATACAACAAATAATTGTTGCGGTAGTTGTTCGCTTGACGTTGTTGTGACGCGCCATGTGTAGTCGGTAGTATTTGGAACTGCAGTCTGATATATTTTATGCTGCTCAAAATAAATTTTCTGTGTATATTTTTAAAGCATAACATTTGATTCTACTGCTTTTGTGATTGGTAGTGTTATTCGTGTTATTGATTAGCTAGCTGATACATGGCACTTTTAACGAGTAGTGTTATTAAAGCAAGTTTGTTTATAATAAATTGTACATCGGCGCCGCCAACCCGAAGTAAACAATCATTTTGTTCTGCCCGATCTAAAATAAGTGTGTGTTTAACTCTACGAAACACTTTATTATAATCGCGACAAAATCCAAGTATTGTACTCAATGGCAGCATCATTGTAATTTGACGTGATCCTGCTGCAAGTGCCTTTCTCCTAACATAACCATCATTGTAACGTATATTTCTTACGCTAATTGCGTCATTAATTAAATCTAACATTGCAACACCGTCCGCAGCTGCACCTGGTGGTGCTGTACCAAGTTTATTACAAGCAGCAGTAAGTGAAACTCTTGTAGCGTATGTGTTAGCGTCTGCAGCTGGTGGGACTATACCAAAATTGACAGCATTAGCAATGAGAAAATTTCTTACAATTACAACATCTGCAGCTGTATTAGCCCCATGAACTAATGCTCCTCTTAAAATAAATTCACCTGGCGCAGCTGCACCAGCTCCAGTGTCCTTAAACCACATCATGTTAGTTGCAGTCGATCTAGAGTAATCGTCACTAAACGAAATAATACTTAATATTGTACTTGCAACTTGCAGGTGACTTGAAATATCTTCCACTGTTTGATTAGCTAGCTGATACATGGCACTTTTAAATAGGCTCCAACCGTTGTTTATGAGAGCTATTTCTGCTCCAGCTGCAATTGCAGCAGGTGGATTAGCTACTGTCATAATCTGACCAAGAACTTGCAACATTGCTTTATGAGGCAAAATAAATACATCCTCATCGCGTGTGTTAAATGTTCTAACGCCAACTTTATTAGGTTCATTAGAATTTTCCTCGAGATTTTCAACATACTCGAATGATGTTACTGTATCATCTACGTCATAGGTCTCCGCCACGTCGAGGTAATTTTTGACGGACATTTTTTATTCATTAGATTATATAAAATTTGGTGCTAATGCCTTAGATATTAATTTTTGTATAATTTGCTCTCTTCTTGGCGATAAAAGTTTTTTTGTTGTCCTTATCATTGCACGTTTAGTTTCTTCCGTCGGTGCGATTTCTGATACAACTTGTTTTATTTCTGGCCTATTGCCTTTTATTTTATCAGCTATTTTTTTGTCCCACCGCAGTTCCAGCGGTGGATGCAGCTCCGGTTGCAAAAGCTTTTGATGCGTTCAGTGCAATTGGAGCAACTTTATGCGCTATTCCAGGAGCACCTTCAATAATTTTAGTAAATATATTTCCTAAAAATCCTCCAACAATTTGTACAAAACTCTATTGCGCTCGTAAGTGTAGGTAATAAATAACAACTTCATTGTTAAGGCCAAGTTGTCGCCCAGACTGATCTATCAATTGCATATTTATTTCTATTATTTGATCTTCAACATTTATCGGAAAATAAATAACCTGCCGTGGATTAATTTGCATAAGTGAACCTGGTGGAACGTCCGGCGAAAAACTGTATATTGTTCGTCCTTTACTGCCTTTAGCCGTGTAAGATCCAGATGCAGTAGAGCAATTTATTAATATTGTGTTTGCGTCAGTTATATTTACTGGCAGATCACCGTCATGTGTTACAGTCTTTTCTGTATTTGATCCGTATCGTCGATAATAAAATCCGAGCAGTGACGCAATGCTTAATGGCGATGAAAATCGATCATCATATTATTTTTTAATGTTATTCTAGCGCGTAACGTGTTATAATTTAGTGTTAGCTCAAAGTTGTCAGCGTCTGCATTGTTTTTTGCAATAACCTCTTTTATTTTTTTATTTAGATCAGTGACATTATAGGCACCTTGTGGAATTGCAAATCTTATCCACGACGACAATTTCGGTTGAAATGTAAATTCATCATTAACATTAGTTTTTACGTTAGCCATAGAATGCCATACCGTGCAGGAAATTAGTCCAATTTCATATTTTTTCTCAGGATCCAGTTGTATTGGCGGAATATAATTCACTGAAAAATTTGCACTATTTTTTGAAGCGTTTGCGGTGCTAGAGTCAGGTAATAATGTTGTTGACATCTTTATTTATTAGATTATATAATTATATCGCCCGCGATTATATCGCGGTGTAAAATTTCGTATTCGTCTGATGTTAGTAATTCTTTCGATCTTAGATGATTAAGTATATCAACTACTTCATTGTCAATTTCAGCATCAACATTTGCAGCTTCTTTCGATGATATCAACAGCATTAATCTGCCGATCATATCAGCTGTTGATGCTAATACTCTTACTCGAGTTCCAACTTTTTTTCACGGCGAGTTTTATTGTAATAATCAAACCATTCTTTAAAGATGTATCTTTTTTTAAATGTTACTACTGCAGCCTTAATAACAGAAGCAATAACGCTATTTCTGTAGGCGTCCTTATATTCATAAAGATCTCAGACTTTTGTAACTATGTTCATTTTATCGTAAGCTCGATCACCGGCGTTTATAATAGCATCTAATGTTTCTTAAATTAGTTCATCGTATCTGTCTTCTTCTCAATTTTCAATTTTATCAACGTTAATATTGTATTTCTTTTAAAAAAAGGTATTGTATTCCTGATTTGTTATTCGAACTTGCGCTCGCCCTAGAATAAGATCTCTTTATCGCTCAATATCTGATACAACTGCTAGATGTAGTTAACTAATATTCCCTGTTACAGTTGGCTCAAATGTTGTTTCTTGACTCTCCGTCACAGTTGGCTGTAACCTTTCTCTGATTTCATATGGATTATCAATTAACCGATCTAGTTCAGCTTGTCTGGCAGTAGGGTCATCTTTATGCGCCACAAGTAGCATGGTCAGTATTCGCTTTTTATCTATATATTTTGCTTTGGTGCTCAAAACATTAAAGCGGTTATCGAACTTGCTTTGCTTTTTTTTTATTAATGACTTTAATGTAAAGATCGGCGATAATACTGTCGGAATTTTCTAATACTTTTTCTGTAATTTTCATTTTTCGGCACCACTTTGATATATTTCTGACTTTTATCTGCTATCTCCGTTAACTTTTTAATTTTTTCATCAGCGTTGTATTCATTCTTTAAAATCTCGTATACTCTTGAATCCTTGAAATTGTGTTCTTCGTTGAACGACTTATACTCATAATCTTCTATTTCGTTGTTTATATTTTTTGCTTCGTTATCGAATCTTTCTCTGTCTTGAATATCCAATCCATGCTCTTTTCTAAAAGCTTCTCTTTTAGCTTCATCTTCCTCATACATCTCACTTAAAGCTTTATTAGTTTTACTTTCTATTTCTTGTTGTTGTCATTTTATATCCTCCATCATTTTCACTATCTCATCCAATCTTCTTCCCGTTAGCCCGACTGACATCGTCTGCGATAATCTTCGTTCAAGCGCTAACGGATCACGAATCAACCGATCTATCTCATTTTGTCGTCTGCCAGGATTAACAATGTACTCTGTAAGTGCCTCAGCCAACTTTCTTCTTTTTTCTTCTCAGATCTTGCAATAACATTTTCAGGAACGGTTTCTTGTTGTTCTTTAATTAATCCAAGTAAACCTTTTTCCTGTGATTTTTTAAGTTCTTCTTCCGATAGCGGTAAGGTTTCAGGTTGTTTTCCAAGTAAAGCCTCAGTAACTGGTTTTAAAATTCTCGCTAATTCCTCCGCGGCAACTATTTGTTCACGTCGTGCTTCTTGAACTTTGTTCCTAAATTCTGCATGAGATTGAGCAATTGTTTTTAGATCTTCTATATATTTTCTGTACTTTGCTCGTTTATCCATATTATTATTCAATAACAGTTTGATAAAACTTTACTCTAGATACTTTCCAATGCAGCAGCGGAACATTTTTTGAATCACGTGCAAATTCATCGAATAAAAAGAAATTATATTTATCTTTTGTTGCCTTATGATACAGTTCAGTAAATTTATCTTTTGTTACGTCGCCACATTGCTCCTTTTCAACATTTCTGACGTCAACGTTGTCGAGTCAGGGAAATAATATAAAGCAACCACTATTTCGTCTAATAAATTTATCGAAGTTGTAAAATCCCTGAGCGAGATAGACAGAGTTACATTTTTTATTACGTGACAGTGAAAAATAAGATCTTATTTTATTCATCTCTTCATTGTTAAGTAGAATATCATCAAAAACAACTATCTCATGCTCATCTGAGTCAAGTTGATTAACAGGAACAAGTTCCTCTGGTGGTCTAATAATAAAAAACTCTTCACCAGCTGTGGATTAATTGTGTAAATATAGTCTGTCGTAGATAAAATTGCCGCATAGCAGTAAATTCATCAGTAAATTTGTTTTCCCCGATCCAGTTCTCCCAACAACGAGATAATGACAATCTGGCAGATCATTGTTGTGTTTATGTTGCACCAGCCGTTCTGTGTCAAAATTTAATATCGACGATGGCTTTGTAATTGTTATAAACTAAGTTTATATAAAATTGTCAGACAATAAACAAATAATGAGCTATTATACAAAATTTGGGACAACATTAGGAGATTCGTCGGCTGTAAGTACAACAATAACAAATGGCAACATTGATTTATCAGGCTACCTAAAAGAACTGGCGATAAAACGACAGGCAATTTGTTGATGTCAAATCAACGAATACTAGGTTTAGAAACAAACTATCCGCCAATAAATGTTGATACACAAGCTGTTAGTTATTCACAACTAAAATCTGTTGACGATAATAAACTATCATTGACGGGAGGAATTTTAAGCGGTAACTTGGATATGTCAGAATTTTTTTTTATAAATTTAGAAACCGCATATCCACCAGCAAACTTAAATCAAACACAAGCGGTAAGTTATTTACAGTTGAAGTATGTGGATGGCAACAAGCTTGACAAAACCGGTGGAACGGTTACAGGCAACATTAATATGTCGAATAAAAAAATTATTGGGTTGGAAACCGTATATCCACCAGCAAATGTTAATAGTACACAAGCGGTGAGCTATGCGCAACTAAAATCTGTTGACGATAACAAGCTCAATAAGACTGGCGACACAATGACAGATGTCTTGTAATGAACAAGAACTCAAGAATAACTGGATTAACGATACATTTACCACCAGCTGATGATACTGATTTTATTAGTTATGCTCAGTTAATAGAAGAACTCACCCCTTATTTAAAACGATCCGGTGGACCAATGTCTACTTACATAAATATGAGAAATAACAAAATAACAACGACATATGTTCCAGTGAACCCTAATGATCTGACAAATAAAGCGTATGTTGACAGTCTGTCTAGTGGTATAAAACGAACCGAAGATAATGTTGGGTATATTCCAACACTTTTTATGGCAACTGACAACCGAGTTGGGTTTGAGGTAAGCGCATCATCATATTATCCTGAAAATTATCCTGATTACGCTTTCTCTGATAGACAAGAATGGACTACTAACGGAGAAGTTGAAAATGTTCGGATTAAAATTATATGTCCCATTGCAGTTGCTATTTGGCAATTTCATTTGCGAGGTCGATTAAACTCGATAAAATACCAGAATTCAATCCGATTATTGTTAATAAATCTCTAGAGAGAGTCAAAGACTTTAACGAGGGAATTGATAATTTCAGTGATGATGAGTTAGAAAAGTTTTTTGAAGAAGTTAAACAAAGTTGGAAGAAAAGATTGATTCTTATTACGACATAAGTGAAGAAGACGATGTACCACTTCCATCGCTCCAACTCTCTAGACAATTGTCATTACGAAATTATTACAATGAAATTGAGAAAATACTCAGAAAACCATACGAAAAATTAATGTTAAAAGTAGCTTCTGCTATTGGTTTTCTCATAATTGATAGAGACATACTTCAAATATTAACGCTAATAAATTTTGTAGTCGCATACGCAATTATCAGACAACATCTTGTTCTCAAGAAATTTACGTTGGATCAAATAAGTTTGGTACTCGGATTTATTGATGAAACAGAGAGAGAATACGGTAATTTGGTAAATAAAACAGATTTATATGAACGAGAGCTAGAAGACACGTTTGATTCCTACAGTTGGTTAAAGAAAAATGAGGTACTAACAGATAAACAATACGATGATACCTCGTCGGATATTTATGACAAGTACAGAGATTTTATAGCTGATCCTAACAATAATAAGTTTCGTGAATTTCTTGATTCAATTGTTGGAACTAAAACTTTGATTATCGTGTAAAAATTGTAAACAAATATTGTATAATGAAAAACAGATCGTCGATTTAAATCAAATTTCAGAAGAAATTTCAAAACAAGAAGTGAACGCACTAATGCAATATTACAGATATTATCATAAAAACCTCTGGTGTGTAAAACAATGTTATAAGTATTACAGTAGAATACTTCGAGTAATACAGTATTTACCACTGCTCATGATAAGCTCTGGTATAATTTCGAGTGGCGCATCATTAAACACGTTTTTATTAATAATATCTGGTGTTGGTGTTTCTCTTTCAACAGCGTGTAAGAAAATTGAGCCTCGACTTGAGACCAAAAAAAATGCTTGTAAAACAGCAAGTATGACTTATAAAAAATTATTTGATCAGAAACGATCTTATTTGCGAGGTGTAAAATATGATATGGATGATTTAATACGCGAGTTTCACATTATTGACAGTATGTTAACAGATATTCTGCCAATGAGAGTCAGCAGGTATGAAAAAGATTATCGTAAAATATGGTTATGTTAGTAGTAATAGTAAATAAGCTTTCTATCTCAGAGACCCCTACCCCGACAAAACATATCTTGTCAGAAATATGCTAGAAAAATCCTTATCATGTGAAAGTCATTATTTTGAGCTAGCAAAGGCTGCTGATAAAAATATTAACATAGAAGGGTTTTCGAGGGGTAGGAGGTCTCTGAAATAGAAACCTCATTTACTATTACTACTAACGTTGATGTTTGGAACATTGTTATCAATAAACAGTGTAAACTCCGTGCAGTAACATTACCCTCTTTCCAAGGTAAGAGTGTAACACTGATATCTTGATCTGCAAACTATGATGTAGCAACAATGCTACAATGTAAATCACCAAATCCAGGTATTAAAGTCACAATGTCGCCATTAATTTCAAAAAGTCGTTCATGCCAAATCGCCTGAACAATTCTGAATCTTGAAAGTATTGGTTTGAACATCGTTGGGGGGCTTTAAAACCAAATAATATCGACGATTGATCACATTATGATTCATTTAATTTCTCGCTCGAATTGAGAAACGTTCGCAATTTTTACATGCGTCCGAATTAATCCAATGTTGATCGACGACATCCGTGGATCAACCGATTTTAACCGAAAGGTGGAAAAAGATTTGACAATGTCACCGTTGTAAACATAAGAAGTCCACACCACTCTATCTCGGAACGTGATCCTTATGTGATGCGCTATTCTCATTTTGCGTTAGATATTATCCACTCATCCTAGCATTTACGAGTATTTTTATCTTTAAAGGTATAACTAACGTACACTAGTTTTACAAGTCCGTGTCATATGCTTACCAATTAATATGGAAATCCGCAACAACTGGAGTTGTCTTCTGCCCAAGTTCGCCTTTCAGAATATCCTAACTGATCACCAATATTCACCCGAATCTCATTTGTATCTAATACACGCTTTACCTTCTCAAATCAGCTTAAAAAGAGGTGGAATTACCCCTCATCATTCCCTATCGAATCGATTTGTCCTCCACGTGCGAATATTGTCGCTGTTAGATTTATCATTAACGGAATTTCTCGAATGTATGACGTCACTACTTTTGGAGCACTTCCGAAAAAGAACGGAATTACAAGCGACTTCGGGTACTGAAATTAATATCTGAACGTCGTTTAAACCTAATATCTTTCTTATTTCAAAGAACGGCTGTGTCAGATAGTTGTTTTAAACAAATAATTTCCTTCCTTCCAAACTTTAGTCAGATTAGAAGAATGGTGAAATTCATGAAAAACGGCGGAATTGGGGCTTTAACATTACTTTATTTCCAAGGTGCCATTGTAACACCAATTCAGCGATCTCATGGACTTCAAAACCTGATATAGTATAATTAATAAAATGATGAAATTGAATGGTCTGTAGTAATATTGTTCGTAAATATAATATATAATAACATCACTGCACTTTTAAATTTAATACACTTTAACATGTTGTAGTAGTGTCGCTTGTTTATGTTGCATTACTACTTTGTTCATATCAAATCCCTTGTATTAATTCTCCCCAATTTCCAAAGTAAAAATGTAGTACCGATGTTATGATTTCCAGTACCATTATTAGATAGTATTACTACAAGTGAGTTAGTTAGTCCTCTTCTTCGCGTCTGGGACATAAGGCTGTAACTATCTTCCGCCATCTACTTCGGTCCTGAGCAATGGATCGTGCTTCGCCCCAAGAAAGCCCCATCTCTTCCAG
Organism: Megalonaias nervosa; assembly: GCA_016617855.1. Taxonomy (NCBI): domain Eukaryota; kingdom Metazoa; phylum Mollusca; class Bivalvia; order Unionida; family Unionidae; genus Megalonaias; species Megalonaias nervosa. The sequence goes on from JAECUM010060747.1 coordinate 17,397, forward strand.
CTCTGTCATCACTGTCCTTCGCCAGGTTACCTTTGGCCGCCACATTTACCGTTACCAGCTGGCATCCATCTAAGAGCTACCTTGGGTATCCGTTCTTGAGGCATCCTCACTGCGTGTCCGAGCCATGTGATCCTGCGCATCTTGATGTTCAGGGAAATGTTGTTACATTCCGTTTTTTCATATAGGTTTACATTAATGTTAAGATTTTACGGATGCAACTACTACTACAAGGCTGAAGTTTAATGTCATGTAGTAATATTGTCAACTAATGTGGCAGTTGTACTTTGTTAATCTCAAAACCCTGGTAGTAATATTGCTCTTTTCCCAAGGAGATTTGTGCATCGAAGCTAACATCATAAAGTCTGGTTTAACTAATACGGTCAGTAAGAATTTTTGTATCTGGTTGAAGTTGATAAAGGCATTATTTATACAGTATTGAGATGTACTACACGTATGTACACATTTGTTCATCATAAAGTATAAAAAGATGTGTTCAAACTGACAGTAAGTTATAATTGTTGGTGTTACATTGTTATAGTGTTTATATCACCACTCTTTGACGCAACCGAATCGCAGTGCATACTTTCTTTTGAGCTTTACTGGTCATAGACCAACAGAACGTACGGTACTGTTTTCCATTTGTCCAATAGCTTTAAGTTTGTTATCATTCTTTCTAGACAACTTTGAGGATGGCCATAAAAAGTTAATGATACATTCATCCCATCCCTGAGTTCGTCCCAAATGAAAATGGTGAGGCCCAAACACCCAGTATATTTTATTGGTGATCCTTCTGAATTGGCGGTTATATAAATATGAGGTATTCCCTGAAAGACCTCTTGTGATGTACAGTCAGTCCTAAATAAAAATGGTGACGAACTGACATCCAATGTAGCCATTACAATGGCCATCTTGAAAATCTTGTTATCGCTATTCCTCCTGAACAGAAGGTCATATTGACATGGGGTTTCACCAGAAGACATTTGATGTCTAGTTGGTCCTGAATAAAATCTGGTACTAATCTGATGTCCAATATGGCCACCATGGCAGCCATCTTGAAAATCTTTTATAGCCACTCCTCCTGAATGGATGGTCATGTTCACTAAAATACTTCTTATAATATCTAGTTGGTCCTAAATGTAAATTACGCCTCTTGTACATCCAATATGGCAACCACAGTGGCCATCTTGAAAATCTTGCTGTTGCAACTCATGAATGGATGGTTGCATCAAAATGATGTCTGGTTGGTACTATAATAAAAATGGTGCCCCTGGGACAGCTAATATGGCTGCCCTTATGGGCATCCTAAAAATCTGACTACTTATCCTGAATCAATGGTCATATCAGCGCGGGGTTTCCTTGAAAGACTTCTGTTATTTAGTTCGTTGTAAATGAAAACAGTGCCGATCTAAATTCCGAAATGGCTGCCACAATCACCATCCTGAAAATCGTATCATGACTTCTCCTAAATGGCTGATCATATAGACATTGTCCTTTCACCAAACGACTTCTCATGATGTCTAGATGGTCCTAAATGGAAATTGTGCCAATCTTTTATCCAGTATGGCCATTATGAGAGCCATCTTTAAAATCTTTGTATTGGTATTCCTTTAAAACGTAATGTCAAATCAGCATGGGGTTTCCAACAGAACACTTCCTATGGCGTCTTGTTGGTCATAAACCAAAATGATGCCAATCTGACATCGAATATGTACACCACAGCAGCTAATCTGAAAATCTTTTTATCACTGAAGAATATAAGAGATGGTCTCAGCACTCAACAGTTAAAATGAAGAAATGTCTTCTCCTGAAACCCAGGACATTCTCTTCATATAGCAGAGTATCATCCCTTGTGCGGGACTCTTGTTTCTGACTTTCATTATTAGGCTGTTTGAGTGTAAATTTGCGTTCTCTATCATTCTCTTTTGGCTCTTTTCATCATATAGCCTACATAACTGTCTCCACTGAAATAATCTTCCTGGTCAGTTTCTGGAAAGACCAAATAGTTTAATTAAAACTATTGGACACTAGCACGGAAATTATTTGATATAATTCTTTCAAAAACAATACATATCATGGAAGAGTATTCTGACAACATGCTCTCAATATTTAAATCATTAGCTGAAAAAAAATTCACAATATCACATTTGGATAAACTACTGCATATGCAGTTCTGTTAATTGAATCATGCCCTCTATCTCTGAGCATATATATCTGCATTTAACATTGGTTTTAAGCAATACTTTATTTACAAGTAGAAATGTGTCTGAGTTTTATGAATTGTTACGTGTAGGCTCGTACAAAAGTAACAAAAGAAAAGAGTGAAGTCAACAAGCTTTGTAAATTTAACAAAATAATTTATTTCCCAAGAAAACAAGGTAAAATTATGAAATAGGACTTACGGTTTGTGAATATAATCCAAAAATTAATCCTAGAATTCAAAAAATATGAGTCCTATCACTAAACAGTTCTAATTGAATCCAAGTTCGAATCTCGATGAAGTTCCAATATGGAAGGCGATGACGTCCTCTATAACCAGTTTGTGTTGATGTGTCAACAGTTCCTTGTTGAGTCACCAAGAATATAATTCCGGCTTTTGAATTCCGAATAATTTAGTGAATGTCTTTGTCCAAGAATTTCGTTGAAGAAGAGTATTTTCCAGGGTGAATAAATTATTTTAAATGCGAAAATCAACTCAAATGGCAACAACAAGACAAATACCTTGAGCCTGAAGGTATATATTTACGACTGATCAAATCCACTAGAAAATGTCTGTTTTAACCCGCAATGTTAGATCACATGATGGCTCACGTGGCCACTTAACTTGAACAGCGCAGTAAAAGAAATGCCATATTGCACGTAGGCTAGAATAGCCCTATCCAAGAATCTATTTCCACGCTGGAAATGAATTGAAAAATAAAACTGTTTACAACAGAGCTAAGACGAAGGCTGAACATGACCTTGGTAAATGACCAATCATTTTCACTCAATGTTTAAAAATCGGAACCAAGGTCAAGAACTAGGTTAGCTAAAAAACAAAAATGTAGCAATCGAACTGGGTTGTTATCAGATCAAAACAGAAAACTGAACCTTTCGAAAAAAGTCAAATCTAGTGAATAAAGTTATCATTACAATAACGTAATGAAATAAAAGTAAAATGAAAGAGAATTTAAAACTAACACACAAACAATTAAATTACATATACGTAACAGAATATTAGAAACACATTCTTTACGTGTATAAAAATATTATATTCAAACGAAGTGTATTTTAGCCATATGAGCACAGTAGAAGCTATATATTGTAATGAATTTTAACTGATAGGAGTAA
>JAECUM010060748.1:0-19291 GCA_016617855.1 Megalonaias nervosa
GTATATAATATGTTTTTTTCTCATCCCGATTGTGTGGATGGTATGTTTGTGTGTTTTATGCTTGCTCGTTCGTTGGTGAGGATAGTATATTGTGTGTGTGTGTTTTATGCTTGTTCGTTCGTTGGTAAGGATAGTATATCATATGTGAAGTGAGTGCAAGGTATGTTTTCCTTCACGTCCGTGCTTGAAGTATATAAAAGCATAGCGTTCGTCATTCGCGCCATTCTACACAGAATAAAAAATGACTGGCAGCATAGAATTATTTAACAAGTTAACAGATAGTTGGTGGTGGATCATGGATGGAGCCTACGTGCTGGACAGACTTGACAAAGAATGGAAGTTCCCAGGTAACCTAGACTTGGTGAACAGTTTGAAAGCAGCAAGTTATCATTTGCAAATGATAACAATAGAAGAAGCGGATAAGTTGAGAGGAATCATCAATCCTAAATACTTCAGAGTGGGAACCTTAAAGCAGGTTCTGGATACCGTGATCCAAGTGAAATGTTTTTTGGAAGACATCTTCCATTTAATGGAGTGGCCTTTTGTCAAAAAAGGCTTAGATAATATCAAGAAAGGCGAAGACCTAATGAGAAAAGTACTGGAAGAAGAAGTAAAGAAGATCAAGGAAACGTGGAAGAAAGAAAGAAAGGACAAAGAAAACCAAAAAAAGAAAGAAGAGTTTGGGAAATTGAACAACAATTGGATGAAAGTGCAAGACAAATTCAGAGCTCTCGGACATCCTGACTGGACGCCCGAAGAAGAAAAGAAAAAGAAGAAAGGAATTTTTGCCAAAGTGAGAACATGGTGGAAGAAGTGGAGACAATAGAAGAAGAAGACAAAGGCCCTTTTCAGGGCCACTTCCAATACCTCGAAAAGATCTTAATTTTCATTTGGTCTCCCCCTAAACGAATATATATATATATATATAAAACCCTCCCTCTACTAAAAAAAAGAAACATGCCACCTGTCGCTTATCGCTCTACAAACCCCCAGTCTCCTAGTCACCGCTCTACAAAAATTTCCATTGACGCTATACAGGCCCAGGGTGTTGACCTACTTTCTTGACGCTATACTGGCCCAGGGTGTTGACCTACTTTCTTGACGCTATACTGGCCCAGGGGGGGTCTGTAATGCTAATTCCCATTGACGCTACGGTAACCCACTATACTACTCACAGACATTGTTGTTCACAGAAGCATGCAGCTTCATATGTATATGCATCTTGGAAAGTACAATATAATCTTACCAAACTTTGGTCTCTGATTTTTATTTTCACCCCTCAGTGACTGTCAGGTTAATTTTTGAATTCATAAGCAGTTAGGTTTCTCATGTATATTTGACTACAGGGTTGTGCGAAAAAGATGATCACATGGCATTCATATTCTATGAAACAATGTATGTTTTGTATATTTCAAAACCAGTTTTAGCATTTAGCTGAATCACTGTTTATTATAAAAGTGACTTTTTGTGGAATCGGGCTCTAAACATTTTTTTAAATTGGTACTTGTCTTCCGTAAACAAGAGATTGTTGAAGAAAAGTTTTGTGTTGTTAGTTCAGTAAAAAACCACATGCCCTTATCCAACAATCATTTGTCAATACAAGTGAAAAAGTGGATCTTTGTGAGCCCTGGGGATTTATGTAGACCTATATGTATCAGTGCCCTTCATTAAAGCTGTACCGATTAATTGGTCATACTCATAATAGTGGTGATCATTGGAGCAATCGGTATAATCGGTATCGGCAGAAATAATCGGTGCTGATGTAACCAAATTTCCAAAATATAAATTCAATCGTACCATTCATCTTGACATGGCTTGAATTTTAAATCAGAATTAAATAGTGGAAATTAAGGAATAAACATTTGATTTGGGGGTTAATTGAAATACAATATATTCTTAAAAGTAAATACTTCTTAACACACTTGCTGTAAACTACTGCTGATTGTCTGCACACAACAAATTGTCAGTACCATTCATGCACTCATCCCAATCACAGCAGCCAACCAGCCAATGAGGCCTCGTGTGGCTGTTGAACTTCCAGCATACACATTAGCAGATAGCTAGGCAGATTAGATAGCTAGCGAAATTTCCAACTACTACGAAACTATGACTCACTATAGTTAATCTGTTATTTAGCCAATCCTGCAATGCTGCTAATCAACAAATAGCGGTCGCACGCTGAAGCAGCTGAACGCTGACATACAAATATTATGCAGCATTAATATTGGCATGCCAGCGCCAGCGACGTTACCCCTGGATACCCCAGCTGCTAAGTTGCTTCAGCGCGACACTTGCAGTGTGGTGCGTGCATCCATCCAGCCACGTGGACAACTTAGTAGTAACTTACTTGATTTAAAACATTGTTTCAAGAGCGCAAATCGATTGGATTATTATTGACTAGCGCTTGTACACTATTAAATATACTTCCAAGCCTATGCATAATGTCGAACTCGAAACACTCAAGTTTAGTCTGGAATTACTTCAAAGTAAATGCAGTCGACGAGTCCAAAGCAAATTGCACACTTTGCAAAGCATGCATTTTCAGAGGTGGAAAGGATTCTAAAAACTATATGACATCAAATCTTGTCCAGCATTTGCGCTGCAAGCACATCGTCGAACATTGCCTGTTTCTGGCAGATAAAAAGAAAAGGATGCTGCGCAGTTAACCTCAGCAGCTGCAGCAACTCCTCGTACACTGACTATTGACGCCATGCTGGACCGGAAGCAGCCATTTGCATTTGACGACCTGAGAGCTGTTAGTTGGCAGAAAGCTATTGCAGAGTTCATGGTAGTAGATGTGCAACCATTTTCCGTTGTTGAAGACATTGGATTTTGACCTCTGATGGCCAAGGCAGAACCGCGCTATAAAATTCCAAGTCGAAAGTACTTTTCCACATCTTTGATACCTGACATGCAATAGGCAATACAAAGCAACGTGCGTGATTTAGTTTCTGCCCAATCTGACTTTAGTTTGACCTCTGATGCTTGGTCAGACTCGTCCATCAGCATAGCCTTGTTGAGTCTTACGGCACACTGGCTGACGGAAGACTTTCAGCGGAAACAGCAAAGTCTATCGATGAATCACACACAGGAGATATTTGGCGAGCAAACTGGAAAAATTATGCGAGGAATACAACATTCCCCAAACTCATCTCCATGTTCTTCTGTGTGATGCATAGGTGTCAACTTGTATGGTTTACCCGTAATTTGTACGGTTTTTTCCTTTTTCATCAGTGTACAGCCGTACAACCGTTTTGTACGGTTTTTTTTCGTACAAAATTTGTAAAAAAAATATTTATTTTTTTTTTGTTTTGTGTGCATCTGGGACTCTGGGCATAATTTTTGGGGGGAACGAGAATTCAACAAGATCAGGGTGGCCCGAAATAACCAATCAAATCATAATCAAAACTACGGTTTTCATTAGATAATGAAACGAGTTTCATTCGTGGTTCAACTCCTGTATGTGAAGGTCTTGTCGTTTATCACTGAAATTTGACGCTCACTTGGATTTCTAATACTGACTAACTACCAGTGTAGTAAGTATGTTTTCTTATTTTATACATTATTATTTTATTATTTATGCTTATTGCTATCAAATGCATAAAGTTTACATCAATTTTTATACTTTGCATAGTTTGGCAGTGGCCGCACGATTCACCCAAAACCACCCAAAACCTGCCCAAAACCACCCAAAACCTGCCCAAATCCGCCACAAACATTATGTAAATCAAATGAAACATACCCAAAACAACAAAAAAACATTGGAAAGAGTACAATCTTGTTGAAACAGATAAATTATGCCGCGTTTATTTACATCGGATGGAAATGACAAAAGGGAGGCAAATGTTACTGGATTGATCCCCTATGCTGGTTACCAAGTCAAAGGCGGATCCAGTCAATACGTTCCAAGTATAAACGGCATCACTGTAAAGTAAATAACGGACCATCAGTGTGCCAAATATATTAACGTGGATGACAACAATAACATATTATAAATATTTTTACATATATTTGTTATTGTCTTAAGAATTTGTTGTCGCAAAGGCATATAGCAGTATATTATATTTCTTCTTGACCTTTTAAATACAAAAAAAAAAAAATTAAATCATGTAAAGGTACTGATTTTTTATTTCTATAATGAAGTGAAAATTACTGCTGATCCATGTTTTTCTTTATACTTCATGTCACTGCATTTTAGAATTTCATCGTCATTGCTTGAAATTTAATGATAATGATACTTTGGTATCTGATTCTCTGCCACTGGAAAAGTTATTCCGTTAAAATTTAGCTCACCTTTGTACGGCAAATATTTTTCAACTCGATCACAGTTACAACTTTCAGGATGTCTAGCAGATAAAATTGCCCAACGATAACATTCGTTGTCATAATTTTTGACATTTAAAACAGCATTTTTTGTTTTTAATTTTTGAGGGAGATCAACATAAGAACTACCGCGGATACGTTATATTTCCTTGTGTGAAATAAAACTTCTTTTATCATTTCAAATTTCCAACCTGATCCTGATGTATTAAATTCCTCCAATTTTTTATTTATTTCCTGATGTATTTCATCTGCGACTGAGGAAATATTTTTCGTGATTTAGCCGTTAAATATGGTTCGGCAATTTCGTTGTCGAAATATACATTATCAAAGATGAAATAAATTTGGAGTTAAAATTTGCTAAAATGTTTTGATTATCTAATTTATAACTGTTAGCATAACCAGAAAATGCAGTAGCAGCTTTTTCTGCTTTTATAAGGCTCTTCTTGGCAATATCTCGTAATTTTAACACTATATTTATGTAATATTTTATATATTTAACTGGCTTATTTAAATTGTTCAATTAGAGATATAAAATGCTATATAAAATAATGACAGAAATTTTAAAATACATCCGACTAACTGCAGAAGAACAAACGCAGTATCATGTTCATCCAATCTGTAATCATTATGCCGGGAATGCATTTGGATCTGTTATCCATATGAAATAGAAATATAAATAACCGTTTGGTATACCAACGCCAGCTGGAATCAAAATAGTGTGTGTGTGTGTGTGTGTGTGTGTGTGTGTGTGTGATTTGGATTTTTAACGTACCTTTAACAACTTTTCAGTCATATCGCTACGATGTCTGTAGTGTGGCAGTTTATAGTGATGTCTAGCACTGGGGCATCATGCTGCAGACATGTAGCATGATGTCCCATCCAGTCGCTACGGGATTTTAGTGATAAACTGTATTTCTTCCTTGTATTTTATTTGAAGTAAATAATTGCCCATCAAAGACATAACTGTTAAATGAGATTGACATAACATTACAAAACAAACAAACAATTGAAAGTATCATAATTTCTTTATAATCGATTTCAGTAATGATAGCAACCGGTGTAGTAGGTAACTTAAAATTCCTAAAATTGTACTATTATAAAATTTGCAAAGAATTTTAAATAAAAACAAATAAAAAACTGGAACAATGGAAATGCGGACCTTCATGAACATTAGATAAGTGTAATTATAGTTCAATTTGCACAGCTCAATGCTCACTATTATCGCCATTTCTTTTGCGATGTTCGTTCCGCCTTTGCACGCTTTCTTTGTCGTGGTTTGCGTCCCGCATCTATTTTTGGCCGGACGCATTGGAATTTTCCATTGGATGAATGTATTTACTTCGACGTATTGGAATTGAGTTGCTTATTTAAAAATTTTGTAAAGATTCTTGTCTTTTCTGATGATGTTTTTGTGCGCCAAATGGTTTCATCCATTACATATAAAGAGGAAGGGCCAAATAATTTATAATTGCCAGAGCCATATAGTGCGCGACGCAAATCTATAAACTGAGCTTGAGTTACGCTATATAACTTGTTAATTAATTCGGGTATCATGTGTTGTTTCCAATCAGCAACCTGCTTAAGTTTATTATTTATAGATTCCGAGTTGTTGTTGGTCCAAAGACTCGTGATAGTTTTGTTTTTTAATGGTTTGTACAAACATTTTAATTTTTTGACTTATGAACTTTTTGAAGTACTGTGCGAAATTGGGATATTGTTTTAAATACATTGCCAGATCGTCTTCTCGTTTTGCAAACTCAGTCATCTTGACTGAATATTAGGTCACTGTCTTCATTGAAGAGCATTCGAAGTACGGATTTTGTGACAATATCGTCACATCCATGTTTATGCATAAAGTGCCGAATGTTGTCTTTAATATGCTTAGTGCAATATAAAAATTCTGCATTACAAAAATTGGATCTTAGAGCATTTGTCAGAGCTTTTTCATCGTCAGTACCAAATATAAACTTTTCAAATCCAATTTTTTCGCGAATGTGCGAAAAGAACTTGTAATATGTGTTTTCGTCCGACTCCCAATGAAGACACAGCGGACCTAAGAAAATAGGGTATTGGTTAGTTTTCCTGTTTACAACGCTTCTATTTTTGTATGACATTGCAGTTACAAAAACCTTACCCAAGTTAAAAGTTCGGTCTATTCCAATAATGCTTTTATCCTGTCCTGAACAATTTTTGAGCAAGTCTAAAATTTGTTCTGTAGTATACAGTACAATAACCGGGCTTTTTCTTTTTGTCAGAATCACTTCCTGGACATAGTCATTTGTGTGAAGTTCACCTAAAATTTCTATTAAATCATCGGCTAGAGTTTTATTTCCTGGTTCAGATGTTTTAATTTTCTTTTCTCTATAAATTTTGTCTTGAATTTGTCTTGAAGATTTTGGCACAGTAAAGCTATCTTCTTTATTCATCTGTAAATATCTATCCGATGCCTTTGTCTCCCCCATACCACTTACAGCTTCTCTTAGAATGTTTGGATTTGTTCGCCGATAGGGTTCATTACCCTTACTGTTTCCATGTGGTTGGTTAATTTTTAAAGACCTTTTCCCACAGTATTCTACCACAGCACGATTTTGGATAAAATGGATTTGACTGGGGGCTTTATTTATAGTTGTTACACGTTTTTTAAACTTCTCATCTCCTTTAAGCTTTGTGTAATATCTGTGCAATGAAAGTACATGTTCAGGTTGTGGTTCAATTGGAACATATGTAATATTCTTATTTTCTACTTTTTTCATACATATTAAATTGTTTTTTGTATAAACCAGACGCAGTCTATTTTCTGATTCAAGCAAAAACGTCTGGTTGACAGTAGTTCCCGCATGCGTGTCCCATACACCACAATCGTCGGGAAATTCATGTTTTCCTTTGTGGTTATTACAACTTATGTCTAGTACGACATAAACATTATTCTTAGGTCCTGGTGGTATATCAGTTGGGCAATTGTTGGTGTTAGTGAGAACTGACAAAATGTCTTCGTTGCTTAAAAATCTGTCATTTTGCTTCAACTGTTTCATGTAACGTTCGCTGTTTTTACAATTAAAACCTTCAATTTCATGATGATCGTTATCATTCTCTTTCTCCATAAAACCATTATGGCTTGAAATATCACTGTCTATTGTATCCATGTATGTATCATCATATTCTTTGACATCATCATCTCCATCAGCTGCATAACAGTAAGTAATGTCACCATCCGCAGATTGTGTGTCTCCATCATCACCAATGTTGTCATCATCAGCTGCATCATCTTCATGAAAGCAATCGCTCTCGCAGGCAGACGATCCAGAAGACGATATTTTGCGTTATGTACTTTGTTGTCGCTTCGTGTTTATTCCACGTTCTATAACGTCGGTGACTGCCGCAAAGTGGTTGACGTTGTAATAGACATTTGGTTCCGGCATTTTTCTATCGAATACCACAATACGGTCAGTGGTGAAGCGGAGTCTAGCGGATTACTTGGATAGAAGATTTTGTTCAGGTACATCCGGACACCATCTTTATCACCATTAACATTTGGGTATATGCTTCTTATTGGGCGCATGATGACATCACTCAGGGCTAGTAAATGCCATGCGTTGGGAAAAAGCTCCACTGATACCAGCATCAAAACATGCTTGATCATAATCGCTGGATACCAAGTATATTTCATTGCTAATTGGGTGATTCATATATGTACTCATGTTTTTCACCAACTGTATACATGTTAGATATCTCAGTTGAGTTGCAAGGGCTTCATTGCCGAAGAGTAGTACAGAAATAGCATTATACAGACAATTCCCGTCACCTGAGGTTGTTATGGAATTACCAGATACATCGTCAACGTAGTTGGCAATGATATATGCGGCGATGGAATCGACACTTGGGACGTCTGTATGTTGCCTCACAGGAATAGACAGGCGAGGCTTAAAAAGCAGTTCTCTATCAACAGCAGCGGTCAATTTTTCTAGGTCTTTTGATCTTGCAGCCTAAAAAAAAATATAATATTCTACAAATACAATTGGAATGAAGCGATATGGTTCAGTCATTCATGATCTGAAGGCGATATATGGCTCAAATTTTCCAATAAATTACTCCAATTTTAATTTTTTAAATTAACCCACACATTCAAACAGTTCTGATATTATTAATAGTTACATTCACTGTTCACACGGGCTACATGGATTCACTTGCTTCGAGTCTTTGTGTCCAGGCACAATTTTGTTTTCCAACAGTACATGGGTACTGATCGAGTTTAGCGCGCTTACGGGCACGGGAAGAAGGCGTACAAAGAAGATATACACTGTTATCCAATAAAGAATATGACATCCGAAGAATGTTTCACGATACAACACAGTAGTTTTTAATACACCACTTAAAAGCTTATTGTTAACTATACTTTTTATTAAAAATTGGAATATTAATATTGTTACTGAGTCGTGACGAAATAATTTGGATTAAGCCTTTTGTTCTTGGTCACTTTAAATTGATCCATAAACTTAAAAAGGCACATGTTCAGTCAGTTTGCTAATTAATGCAAACAATGTATACATTAAGATTGCGGATGCCGGCATATAATCAAAAGTTGATTAAATGGTTCCTCTTTGAACAGTACTGCATGAACCGATTTGTCTCATCATGTATATATATATATATATATATATATATATATATATATATATATATATATATATATATAACCTTGTTAAGGGTTTTATTTTTCGATGAAGGTAAAACAACGAAAATATGATGCCGAATGTTAATAAATCATTTTACATTCTGTTATTATGTATGCGAAAGATATTTATAATGCTTAAAAGAATGTATATGAGATACCTCATATATATCTTGTTTTGATTTCGGTTAGAACTAGGCTAATAACTGTATGATGTAAATTTACATGCTGAAAATCATTTTGCATTCTGTTATTATGCAGCCATGGTGCAAATCAGCCAGAATTCGTCATTTGCATGTGATGTACATTAACTTTACGAAAATTTACAGTTGTTATAGAGAGATATTTTTCTTAAGACAAGAAAGTTTCCCGTAAATGCTGAACACATCATTTAGAGTTGTAAAGATACATGATTAAAATGCATATGTTTTAATTACTGCGTTCTGTTCTGTCTATTGGTATTCTTTCATACCTGGGGACCAAATTTTTGCTATTGGAGACGTTATATCTGGTAGCTATGTGGCGACGCAAACAAGAAATCTACACTGAACGTTGTGATAGAGATATATTGCAGTTAAAAATTTTAACCATTTATAACTTTTAACTAAGTTTTTCATTTACTCACCGTCTCGAGACGTTGCAGTGCACTGACAAAGTCAAAGCTTGATTCATTCAAAGAACGACAGGAGAAACACACATAATCCAAATCCAGTATTCCCCATTGTCTTAGTTCTTCTTCATTCATAGACGGACACTGTCTGTGGTACCAATTTCCACACGTACTACAGTAAACACACTCAGATGCACAAGTTGCACTACAACTGCCACAAGGATATTTCTTGGCTCGCTTTGGACCCATTTTGCACAGTTGAATTAAAATAAACAAATATATTTGATGTAGCAAATTATACTCGTTGTAGCATAAATGCAGAAATGATACAAATTTATATTGCGAACTTTATATATACCTTTTAAATCAATTGCAAAATAATCTCACCAGTCTCATTAATGTTAGAACATCCTACCTTTTATTTACTTACTACTTTGATTTTTACCGCCTTCTGTTACTTACGTGGACCGCCGCTTTGTCAAAGCATGTACTAGAATAATAGTTTGCATATATACATACCAATTAAATCAATTACAAAATAATCTCACCCTTCTCATGCATTGTAGAACACCCTACTTTTTATCTACTAATTTGATTTGTACCGCCATCTGTAACTTCCGTGGACTGCCGCTTTGTGACAACATGTACTCAAATAGTTTAATTCGTACCAAAAGTTTTGTATTTTGATGACAATTGTTTGGTACCAAACATTTTGTATTTTGATGACAATTGTTTGCCTTACATTTATATGTATGTATTTATAGATCTTCGCATCTGCCTCGCACAAATGATTAACATGCGCAGAAGACTGATTTAGCATCATCATTAAATTTTAAGCAACGACAATATTATTCTTAAATGCAATGACATGAAGTATAAAGAAAATAATGATCAGAAATAAAGAATCATTTACATGATTTCAATTTTTTTTTATATTTAAAACGTCAAGAAGAAATATAACATACTGCTGTAGGCATTAGCGACAACAAATTGTTAACAAAGACAATAACAAATACACGTAAAATTATTTATAATTTCATGCATATGTTATTGTTGTCATCCTCGTTAATATATATGGCACTCTGATGGTCCGTTATTTACTTTACAGTGATGCCGTTTATACTTGGAACGTATTGACTGGATCCGCCTTTGACTTGGTAACCAGCATAAGGGATCAATCCAGTAACATTTGCCTCCCTTTTGTCATTTCCATCCGATGTAAATAAACGCGGCATAATTTATCTGTTTCAACAAGATAGTACTCTTTCCAATGTTTTTTTGTGGTTTTGGGTATGTTTCATTTGATTTACATAATGTTTGTGGCGGATTTGGGCAGGTTTTGGGTGGTTTTGGGCAGGTTTTGGGTGGTTTGGGGTGAATCGTGCGACCCGTGTGGCAGTCACGTTGGTGTAACCGTGATTCGTCCGACTTTTCTGTGTGGAGATAAAGTAGATTTATTAAAAATTTTAACAATATACTAATTAAAAATAAATAGTCTGCTGAATTTAGCACTGGAATTTTATCGTACTGTCATAGTTTTGAATTAAGTTTGTCAAATACGTAATGCAAACAGGAAGAAGCATTGCCATAATGACGGAAGTAGTACAGATACCGAGTGACATTATTCTCGTGGCTCGAAAATATGTAACACTACCAATTTATATCAAGTTTTTGACCAAAATCGGCACACTATATAGCAAATTCATAACTTTTCAAACACCAGATACACATTTTTAATAGAAACGATCAACAGCTTATGAGGTATAAACTTCTGAACTGCTACTTTGTCAATTTTTTTTATTTCTAGATTTCTATTTTTGGATAGCTCCTGGCATAATATCTTGGGGTTTATGGGGAAAAATATAAACTCATAACACATTTGTAATTGGAAGATCTTCCTATATCACATGTCAAATCTAAATTTTTAAATTTTTTTTTCTTTCAACTAGTTGAAATATATTCCATCCATCAAATGGCTGAGCCTAACTCGAAGAAACGCAAGCTTGAAGACACTGACGGAGGTCGTGGCAAGTTTAAGACTGATTGGATTAAAGTCTTCCCTGGCAATGTAGATGTATCCAAGTTAAGATCTTCCCATGCTTTTTGTAAAATATGCAGTAAAAACATTAAAGTGGTGGCGTCAGGCATATGTGATCTGGAGGAACACTTCAGGACAAAACTGCATGAAAGAAATTTTGAAATGAAGAAGGGAGCATCCATCAGAAGCTTCTTTGCTCAGCCAAAGCAGGAAGATGATGATGTTATAAGTAAAAAGAATGAAATAAAATTTCAGAAATGTAAATAATTATGTAAATATGTGTAAAAAAAATACTTTGTGTATAGCATTTGTTGTTTTGAAACTGTTGATGTTATATAATGTATGAATACATTTATTCATGTAAGGTTTTCTTGGTCTTTGTAAGGTTTTTATTGGTCTGGCGTACAGGTTTTCATCTCAAGGTGTTGACACCTATGGTGACGGAGGTGCAAACATGGTTAAAGCAGTGTGTCTGGCTGAAATCGACAGCATCAGCTGTTTTGCACACACGCTGCAGCTCGTTGTCAGTGATGGCATTCTGTTGCAACAAGCTGTCAAAGATGTTTTGGCGATCTCACGATCCATAGTCAGCAAGTTCCGGCACTCTATCCTGGCACAACAGCAGCTCGAAGAGCAGCAGGAAAAATTTGGCGTTGCCCATAAGAAACTCGTCCAGGATGTCCGGACATGCTGAAAGTCTACATACAATATGTTGGTTTCGTTATATGAACAAAAACAAGTCTTGGGGGCTTACACTACTGTCTATGACCTACCTAGCCTAACTGCCCAACAGTGGGTCTTGATTAACTATTGTGGCCACGTTATGCCCATTCGTGGACATTACCAAGGAAGTAAGTGATAGCCAAACATCAGTATTTGTCATTCTTCCTATGCTGAAAATGCTCCGAATGTTGCTGGCTTGAGAGCATGAAGCGAGTCAAGGTATTCAGACAATGCGCCGTGATATGTTGACGTCACTGAACACACGCTTTGCTGATGTTGCCAGCAACAAGAAGCTTGTCTTGGCCACCATCTTGGATCCACAATTCAAACATCGCCTATTCAGTGAAGAATTACTTGTGACCAGATCCAAAGAATGGCTTAGAACAGAATGCATCATAGTTGCATCAGCTGACAAGCAGGAGGAACCCCCGACCAAAAAAAAAAAAACTGAAACTGAAACAAACGCCACTGGACCATCAACGTCACATCTCTGGGATTTATTTTCTGTGGCCTGTGACGAACCTGTCCGTACCATCAACGAAACAACCCACGTGGATGACGCCGTTGACATGATGCTTGAATTGTATCTGGCCAGCCCTCTGTTGCCACGAGAAAAAGACATATACGGCTTGTGGAACACTCACAGGTTTCAGTTCCCCTACTTGGCCAAATTAGCTAGACGCTATTTGTCTGTACCAGCTTCAAGCATTCCGAGCAAGCAGCTGTTTAGTGGCGCAGGCCAGATTTTTTCGGATCATCGTGGATCGTTCCTTGTCAAGAAGGGAGAAATGTTACTGTTTCTTATATACAACCTACCTCAACTAGGCTTTCAATATTAGCTGCAGCCAGCGTACAGTGATGTCTAACTTTAGTCTTAAAGCATGCGTATTATTAATTTCAATTATTATTGGGCTATCGTTATTAACATGTTTTAGTCATTTATTGAAATCTAGTAATGGCGACCTGCATCATTGAACGTAAGTTAAAATACTAGCTTAATACATTTTCATTCATTTATATCTTGAATTGGCAAACCATAAGTTTTATGAATGTTAGTTTTAAAGTTTTTCAAGTTTTATGTTTGTGTGATCGTTGTTTTCTATAAATAGCAATGTACTTCTTATCCGGTTTCTGTTTGTTTTTGTATAGAAGTGCAAATTCACTTGCTGCATAAACAACCTTGTTATAACTCACATGGCAGAATACCTGCTTGCATTACACTAATTGGTTTATGTTTCTGAACCAGTCATTGTTAGAAAACAAATAATAATGAAATAATCGGTATTGGCAATTTTAATAATTGGCTATACGTGGTATCAGCATAATCGGCAAAAAGTGACATCGGTACAGTAATACCCTTCATTATTTGCTTAATGTAATGATAAAACTTTTACAGGAAAATGATCTGGCCCTCCAGTATAACAGAAAAAGGAAACAAAATGCAACCAAACTTCTTTTATGATGCTTTTGTTAATATATTAATTGATACGGAGATTTGTTATCCTAGCACAATTATGAAATACTGTTAACTGAGTATTTTTCATGGGGTACCAATGTCTGTGGATTTATTCCTTGCTACACAACCACAGATTTAAAGACCAATCAACAATGAACCATCGTTGGAAAGATCAGGACCTCCTTCCATAATCCAAGAACTTAAAAACCAACAAAAAATGATTTTTATTTTTTTTTACAAAATGACAGAAATTGATAACCATGAAAGTATACAAATCTATGGTAGGTTTGAATTTGTAAGTATACTTTAGAAACAACTTAAGAATGTTTAAATTCCTTCAAGTTTCTGGCAGAATATTATGGAAATTTTTATTTGGTTTATGCATGAACCCTATCTTTATAATTTCTTTTGAATTAATATCCTTCCAAATGTCTGATTTTCTGGTTGATAGTGTCATTCCTAACTGTTCAACTGCGCATATTATATGAATTTATGTACACAACTAACACTAATAGTACCAATCTGGTATTTTGTAAGAAACAGCTTTTTGTAATGCACTGATTCACGATCATAGTATATTGTGAAATTTTCATTCTGAAGATAATCATATCTTTATGAGATGATACGAGTTCCTTTTTTTTTTTTTTTTCAGTTAATGTATTTGTTGCTGATTTGCATATGTCGTTTTGCATGTCATCATTACTTCCATTCCACACGGCAGGGCATAAAGCTTTAAATGTTTAATGATTTTGAATTGTCACCCTCTGTGTCATATAATTAGAACTTTCAAAGAATTTATGTAAAACAGTTTAAATGGAGCCCAAAAATTAAATAAATTGATACAAGAGAGTACCTAGAACCACAGCAAATAAATCTTCTTTTAAAATAGATTTTGAACTTAACCAGTAATGGTTTGGGGTTTTTTTTTTGCAGGCTGATGTGAATTGTGGTTTGAACCTTTGTACTGGTAAGTATTGACTGCATTTATAACCATGCACTATTTCATAATAGTGAAAATTTCAACATCCATTATTCTGATTGTTCCTCAGTCCTCATTTATCTGTAATAAGGGAAAATAACAGTTAAGATGCTTTCATTTTGCTATCTTTTAAGCACTATTGATTATAGAACAGGAGAGCTTATGGGATGGTCTGTTGTCATCCAACTTCCAGTGTCCATTAGCACAAATTTGTTACAGCTATTCCTCCTAAACTGGTTAGAGGATTGCCATGAAACTTGACACTCACATTTATCCCAAGGTCCAACATGAACACTCCTGTTCAGTCATCCAATATCAGGGGTCAAGCTAAACTTGAATTTTAGGGAGAAGTGGCCTCTCCTTTTGGACAGAACAGGGAGAAGTGAGACATGAACAGGGAGAAGTGGGAGCAAATCGAGGCACGCAATATATATGTGTGTGTGTGTTTTCATTCTCGTATATGAATTATGCCATCTATTTCCTAGTATACATTTAAGCAAAACTTATTTTCAAGTAGAAAATTTTCTGAGTTCTATCTATATTATAAATGCATTTTGTGCATGTTTAAAAACTATCATATTCATATTCAGTGTATTTTGGCAATATGACTTAAAAAGAGAATAACAAGCTATACATTGTAATGAATTTAACTGAGTAACTAGATTACAGTATTGTAATTGCAAGTTAGTACAAATGCTTAATCAACTACCCTTAATCAAGAATTTTTTTTCTTTTTACTTTCTGATAGTTCATTATATAAAATGGCATTTGATAAGATTTCTAAATTTGTTTGAAACAACCCCTGCACCATGTACATGACTGGAAATGCACAAGTCTTTTAGATCATACTGTTTGTCCTAATTTCTTTGTTGCCATTAAATCTTTACTGTAACTGTTCATAGACAACACATTGAAGAATTAAAATCAGTACATGAATGAACTAAACCCTCTTTTTTTTCAACCAAATCGACATTGCCAACATGCAAGTGCATCTATTTTTAGAAAGAGGGGTTTTCTATATGTAACCACTCACTTTATAGCTTCGTTGGAACAGTCCATTGATAGGATTGCAAATGTAAGATTGTATTATTTGTTTTTGTACTTGGTGTAACATTAGGCATTGGTTAAATAGTATTTGCTTTGCTGTTTTAGTGGGGGTTTCTTCGTACTTTCACGAAAATTAGTAAATTCGGAATACAACCTAGACCTTACAGCATCTCTTCGAATTCCACAGTATAGCATTGTCCTGTATATTTATGACCTACATAATTGCAGTTTAAAGCTAAGTCTTTAATAACATAATATTTAGTCTCTGCTTTCTTACAAATGGTATATTTTCCTGAATATAATCGCCCAACAGTTTATGAAAAGAGACACTATAATAAAACGGTACTTCCCAGAACAGCGATGTCCGCCATTACAATTCCAAACAGATTTTTATCAAGAAAATAATGTACTCATGGCAATTAAAATATTCATGATACCGATTCTATTCTTAAAACTCAAATTGTTATTTACATAAATTTAAGTTTCGAAACACAAGTTTGTACGTTTTTATCATCAAAGGGATAACTTGGGGAAATCGGGAAGTAATAGTTGCAAACTCACGCAGGAAATAGTTAATGGTCAATCAGCTATCAAAACACATGCCTGTGAATGTGCAAGAGTTTGTCAGTGTAATTGATATCAATACAAACTATTTGATGGCTTGAAGCATACATTTCGCCTTGAGCTATATGTAACACTGGAACTAACCTGGCCAAGGCGAGGGAGCATCTCAAAATCGATGGTATTTTCAATATTCTGCTAAAAGAAATCACAGGGCGAAGTCGTTTTCGCTTTCCTAACGGAAGAAGGCGAAGTTTACACTTTTTAGGCGACTTTGTCGCCCACTTCGCCTGGTAGCGTGACCCCTGCAATATGACTGACACAGCAGCCAGATATAAAAAATCTTGCTGTTTTGTTACTCCTCCTGAAGGAAAGTCTTATTGGCATGGGGTTTTTACATGAAGACTTTTTACGATGTCTAGTTGGTTCTTAGTGAAGATTGTACTGCTTGGACATCTTGTACTGCTGACTTGAAAATCTTGTTTTGTATTGCTACTCCTCCTGAATGGTAGGTCATATCAACATGGGATTTTCACCAAAAGCCAGCTTAAGATGTCTGGTTGGTACTAAATGAAAATGGTGCCGATCAGGCATCTACTATGGCTACTATAGCAGCCATCTTGAAAATCTTTTCACTATTCCTTCTAAAGGAAAGTCTATCAGCATAGGGTTTTAGAAGACTTTTTATGTCTTGTTGGTCTTAAATGAAATTGGTGTCAGTCTAACATCTAAAATGGCTACCTTATCACCCATCTTTAACATTGCAACTCGTTCTGAATGAATGGTCATACTCACATGGGATTTTCATCTAAAGATTTATAACGGGGGTCGGCAACCTACGGCACGCATGCCACAAAGTGGTACATCAAGAGGTTTTGTGTGGCACACGAAGGGAAGCCAAAAATCTTAACATTGTTACTCTCTTGCTGGTGGCATGCGCTCATTCATTTTGTAATTAATCCGGAAAAAGTGGCAAACTATGTAAAATAGGTTGCCGACCCCCAATTTATAATAATGTCCAGTTGGTCCAAAAAATGGTGCTAGGGTTCTCAATAAATGTATACTCTTGAGTTTTGACATTTGGAATTTAAGTGTTACTCATTCCTGACACATAGAAATTCTAACCCATGTGTTATTATGATGTGGGCTGGAGCATCATTCTTAATTACCCTTAATTTGCCTCCAGCATAAGTTTCTTCTGAGTGAGCCCAGTCCACAACAGATTTAATGTATGTATCAATGATTTACATTTGCAGGACTACTGATTATACCATACTGGCTAATAATATTGCACCTAATATTGATATGAACTGGGTTGAGATAGCAGGTCACTGATGTCAATCTTAGGTGTGCATAACTGAATCAAGGTTAAATTGTTTTGAGATTATCTCTGACGTTTATGATAATTGGAGGAAGAGGGAATAAATTAGGACTTTATTGAATTAACATTTGATCAGATATCTGTATTTATTCTGATTGTTAATCAAATTATATTCAGTTGGACAAAGGTGTAGAAATTATGGAAGCTCGTGAAGCCAGTTGTCAAAGGTAAGAGGACTGTTTGACGTAGTGCTTAAGAACTTCTGTGGAAAATCCCTGAAATGTGTGTGTCTGGAACTAATTGACCAACACAGTGATATGCTTCTAGATTATTGTGTACTAGACAAGTTTATTGTGACAGAACTTCATAAAAGTGTGGCTTGTGAGTGTGACTTCTCTAGCCAGAATCCTTTGAAGGTCTAGACCTCATCAAGGAAAGTTCACAAAACTCACCAGTATATGTGAACAAGGCTCAATTAGTCAAAAAATTTTTTGCATAGAGGGTTATTGCTAAGTTTGTAAAGAGTGATAATAGGAGGAAATATAATTAACAGATGTGTTCTTTTGACATATGACTTCAGAGTATACCAAACGTGATGATCATCCTTGATAAAACTGGATATGCTTTGTTCTTGTTGTTTGATGCACGAGTTTGATCTATGATGATCAGACTGAAATGGTTATGATATAGAAATTAGATATTTCATTAATATGTAATTTTCTTTGTTGTATGGTTATATTTTTGTATTTAAAATAACTTGAGGAATTCAAAACAGAATATGCTGAAGTTGAAAATATAAAAAGGATAAAATAATCCTTTTTTTAAATATACCAAATATACAAATATCTATACAGAATTAGAAAAAAAAATGCTGATACAAAAGTCAGTAATGGCCATATCTGTCTCAGTGTCTGCTTGTCTGATTCTGTAGTGTCGTAATAGGCATTTTAGATTTTGATAGAGATAGGCAATGCCTTATATGCCCCAAGACTTTACTACTTTTACCCTGATTGTCATACACAAGTTTTGTCTTAATGCGAAATTTAGACAGTGAAAAATAGTTTTAACACAGGAATGAAAGATTTTGTGTACCAGAAATTGGCTTGGGTAAAACTTTATAGATGTTACTAATTTTTGGGATATTACAAATATTAATATTTGTTTCTACACCAATTGGTTCCATCAACAGTTTTGGGAAGCAAAATCTGCTAGGTGTCAGTCAGGCCAATCCATTATCATTGATTGTGACTATACCACTATGATGATCAGACTGAAATGGTTATGATATAGAAATTAGATATTTCATTAATATGTAATTTTCTTTGTTGTATGGTTATATTTTTGTATTTAATATAACTTGAGGAATTCAAAACAGAATATGCTGAAGTTGAAAATATTTGTTTTCTGTGTAGCTAAAATGCTGCTGCAGGAATAGAATTATTGAATGCTACTATACTGTGTATAAGTTATTGTTTTCTTGTGTATCTATATTTTATATTGACTGGCATATATATATATATATATATATATATATATATATATATATATATATACCTTATATATA
>JAECUM010060750.1:0-15057 GCA_016617855.1 Megalonaias nervosa
GATTTTCAAGTTTGTGTCCACTGTTATGCAAACTGTACTCGTCAGTCCTTCACAGAGGATTCCAAAGGCAGTGACACACTAACAGTTGTTGGGAATTAGGATAATTGATCAGAAATTGTCTTGTAATGTAAAGAAATACTGAGATGCTTTGCTATACCGTTGCCTCATGCACCTGTCACAACTGAGACCTACACTAAAACCGATTTTAAAATAAAACAATTTAAACATTTTTATTTTGCTATACTATTCTAAATATCACTAAACAGTCTCCTTTTACGTTTTTGCTTACTTAATTAGCACCAACACCACTCGCAATACCATATACGTTTTAGAAATTTGCAATGCTACTAGTCGATTTTCTTTTGTTAAGCGATCATGCAACAACACCGTCAATATTTATATTTCTTTCTCTTCAAACACTACAATGATGATGATAATGATGATGATGATGATGATGGTGTTCAAGCTCAACAACAATAACGTGCTCAGGTTGCTTAATGTCCTTGAATACTTTTAATACTTGTTCAATCTGACTAGTTAAGCTGAACTGACGACAATGTTCTCACGATTCTTGACCGTCTCCTTGTTTGTCTCTTCCGTTATCTCAATCACGTTCTCTACCTGACCAGAAAAATCTTTTATCGTCCTCTCTAGCTTGGATAAACTATCACGTGATTTTACAACGGCATCTGCTACACCAACCACTATTTCAACTTGTTTTGCAAACTCAGTCAAGTGATTCTCTATCTTGCTCATTATTTACTTGATTTGGTAACATTTCACCCTCGCCCTTTATCCAAACTCTGTTTGATTTAGCTGCTAGATAGATCATGTCCTTGAATTTATAAAACGTAAGATTGATTGCTGCGCTTATCCGCTTGCTCTCCTTAAGCGTCTCGAGAACCTCATTATTGGTCATTATATAATTGTTTTCATCATACACTTCTATCTTGTTTATGTCCATCGTCAAATTTGAGTATTGGTCTTTTGATATTGGACAGTAAAAAATGTTAACACCACCATCAAGCACCAAGCACTCGAAGTACATAATTCCAGCATCAGTCTTAACCAAACTTAGTTATAATCTGCTTGAGTCTCTTTTGAAGCAGTGTCGCGTTATTTCAACGTTTATTTTTATTATAAAAGGTTTGTTATTATACTTAAGTCTTTCTCTTTCAGGATCTCGTACACGTATTGGACAACCTCATTATACATTTCGTTTAAGACATCAACAACGTCCATTATACTTGAACTTAGATAATATTCAGGGCATACTTGTTATCATACGTCTTTTCGTGTTCCATGATTCTGTTTGGTAGTATCTCATTTAGCAAATTGTCCGTCATCTTAAGCTTCTCGAACATAAAGTACTGGAGCACCTATCGTGAAATACCCTTCTAGTAAAATGTAAGCTATTACGTACTTTCCAAGATAGTCTGCAACACCAGGATCATCACCACTGGCTGCAATTTCATCTTTAATTGCGTTAACAAAATCAGCGTTTGCAGGATTATTGATATAATTTTTGTAATTATCAAACATTGGATCAGCTCTATTAGTTAGTGTAGTACGTTCAGCACGATTTATTCTAAGTAGAGATAACGTATACCACAATTAAAAAATCATCTGAATTTCGCGCGCTTGTAATTTCGTAATATTCTTCATGTTAGTTAATGAAATTGATCATTACCTTTATCATGATCTCCGATTGATCAACATTGTCGAACAAATACTTATACAAATACTTGTAACCATACAAAATGGGTCGTAATATGCTTTATCAATCACAATAGGTTATCAGTTCCTGGTGATATGATATCAATTACTTTAAGCATATAGTGTCTTATTACCTCAGCAAAAACAGCACTTTGAACCAAGAACGCCCAGTACTTGCTAAAATACAACGATTTTTCATCATTTAGATTGCTGTTTTCCTCTGTTGTAAGATAGACATCATAGTATTCATTGAAATTTTGTACTTGGTGATCTTTTCTAACGTTAGCAATACCTCGTGTTTATATATGTTTGTCAATAAAATCAACCACTGATTTTACGGTCAAATCAACAACACGCTTAGCAATAAAGTGCCTGTTTAGAACAGCAAAAGCACCAGCAAATATACCTAAATTCGGCGTTTATGGTCCAACATATTCATTCAAATTATTGTCATCAATAAAGATTAAATCTTTCTCATTGTCTCTTACTCTGACAAATTCAGTGTTGTCTCTAACCACCTGGTAAACGCCATGTTCAAGTCTATACTACCCACTAACTAAATCGACAAAGTTTCTAAATCATGACTCTTTTATCCGGAAAATTAAATCGCTCGGTTTTATCTCATCAAACACATTGCTTTTCCTCTTCAGTTAACTCTTTCATCGGCTGAGAACACGTTCCTCTTAATATCAAAGAAATCAGTGATCTTATTCAGATAATTAGGTAGCACACCAATTTCCTCTTTCTTAAAATGTTGTAGTGCTTCAAGAACATCATAGTACACAGATTCTTTATATTAATCAGCAAATCAAAATCCTTAAACCTGGTTTGTTATGCAAGCGCCTCTCATGAAATTTATCATGTATCGTTTTGTTATGTTACCTGTAGGCTCGTACAATAATGACAAGAAAAAAGAGTGAAGACAACAAGCTTTGTATATTTTAACAAAATATTTTTTTTCCATAGAAAACAATATAAAATTGGAAAATAGGACTTACGGTTTGTTAATTTAATCCAAAATTTAATCCTAAGAATGAAAAATACAAGACCTATCACTAAATAGTTTTATTAGAATCCAGGTTCGAATCTCGACGACGTACCAGAATGGAAGGCGATGACGTCAGATGTGGTCCTTGTACAAATATCAACAATTCCTCAATTGAATCACAGTTTATGTTTCCGAATAATTCCAGAATAAATTTCCACTGAATTTCTTTCTCCCAGAATTTATAAAACAGTACACTCGTTTGGTTTTCTAGAGAATAAATTATTAAATTCCACGCACAAATGAATTTCAAAAACAATCTGGTTTCAACAATAAAATAACCTATCCGGCCTTCTAGGTTTCAGGAATACAACTGACTGACGAGCGCTCCGAAAGGGTTATATATTCACCCTAATTATCATCCCGTTCTCGCGAGACAGACTACGTGGTCTAATAACACTTAAAACAACGCAATAGGAAAATGCAATTTGTCACATAGGAAGAAATCCTATCTATTATCACTCTGAAATAAATTTAAAAATAAAATATTGTTTATCTGACTAGACAAAATGACCTTGGCTATAGCCAATCGTTCTCGCGTAGCGCTTACACTACCGCGGACCAAGGTAAACTCAACATATTACTAATGTAATACGTTTTACGTCTTAGATAAACAGAATTACTGAAAAAGAATTTCGAATCCCTTCAATAGTCATTACAATAAAATGTAATGAAACCAAATTAAATAAAAGAGAATTTTAAAACTAACACACAATCAATTTAATTGCATATACGTAACAGTTATATATTATAATATGCTTTCTAGCTCTCCCATGATCAGTCATTAACTTATGTTTTGTATTATGCTGCTCATCAATTACCTTTGGCAGTAATGTTTTCTTAGTTAACAAAGACCACCTGAAATCTGGACGAATCTCTTTTATCATCTTTCAATCAGACTAGTTAATTCCTTTTCAAATTCGCTATTCCGCTCTTGCTCGAAAAATGTAACATTACGTTGTAATCATATATCTTTTTTTATTTCATCTTTTTTCATTGCATGAACAGATACAACATTATTTTGTCTCTCACAATCAACTGTGAACTCGACTAGATCTAGATTTTCATCGTCTTTCAACAGTGGAAATGGAACAGATAGTATCTCCTTTGTTAACACTTGATCGTAGAATGACTCACACATTTCCAAGTTACTTGCTATTGTTATCTATTCCATACAAAAAATCATACGTGATCGTCGATCGTGTAAATTTAAAAGCAGCTGAATCCAGGATTTTCTCCTTCAGCGTTAACACAAGTCTAAACCACTTGTTCGTCGTTATTGTTCATACAGGGAACGTTTGGGTTGGTATACTAATGTAAGTTGAATTAGTAGCCTGACAAACTACTGTAAACGTTGTATTATAGTGTGATCCCTCGAGTCGCGAATCATAAAATCTCTCATTATCACGAGCTCTACTCCTCAAGCTAAATTTGTTATTGCTACAGCAGTTGGACTCTCTAAATGCCACCAAAAATTACTGTTTGTTCCTCCTGATGCCCACTCATTTATATTTAATGCAGTTGATAGATCCCATGAACACGCACGAAACGGGTGTATGTTGGGAAAAACGACGAGGAGCTAATGATAAATCAAGTTCGATTTCCACGTTCACTAGTAAGCGATGGAATATACCGAAGACTATTCTTTGTTCTTCGGACTAGACCAGCAAATGACAAATCAACGGAAGCTTTATTTGTTAGATCATCACTTGTTGGTATCGCAGTTGATTTTGCCTTATTAGCTTCAATGTTAAGGTCATCTGTCTTACTTAAAGCAATAGTTTTAACATAACCAACACTTCCTGCGTAAGTATCATCACCTGGCATTGTTTGTGCTAGACCTATTATAACTCTACCATTCATGTAAATTACCCCGACATTCCTAATCCAGTTAATGTTGCATATTATACTAGCTCAGATTTCACTTGCGTATAATTAACAGCAAATCTATCACCAGGAGGAAAATTACTCGGTAAACCTGTTATCTTACCACCAGACTTTTACCTACTTTTGATACATCAACTTACGCAGTTGAAGTGAACTTACTGCTTGTGGTGAATCAGGATATGTCGTCTCTAGATTTAATATTGTTTAATTATTCATGTTCAAGTTACCGTCATTACATCACCAGATATATCCACTTTCAAGTTATTCACCGGTTCCAGATGATTTAAGCTAACAGCTTATGTTATATTACCACTAGCCAGCGGATAAATAATATCCAAGTTAAGTATACTTCTACCGTCCATGTTAAGATCACATGTCGTGTTATCTTCGCTTTTACTTTATTCTCAAGTAATCTACAACTTTTAACTGGTTAAAGCTAATAGCTTGTGTAAAATCACCACTATTAAAAGGATAAAGAATATCCAAGATGATTACTCTTCTACCGCCAATGTTAAGATCACCTGTCATGTTATCTTCACTGTTACTAACCTTTAATGTGCTAGCTGCATTCAGCTGACTATAACTAATCGGTTGAGTTAAATCAACATTAACTAGCTGATAATTTTTTTCTAGATTTAGTATCGTTTTGCCTGACATGTTCAAGTTACCTGTAATAGTACCACCGCCACGTAAAACATAAATGTCATCAATAACGGTATCGCCAGAAACTGTACCTCCAATCACTGTCCCGAATTTTGTGTAAAAATTAATTTTATTTTGTATTTTGTATAAAAATTAAATAATGACCATTATTAACTTTGATGCTGATAACGTTATCTCGCACAATCACAACTTCAACTTGCCCAATTGTCATTATCTAATCATTGGTCGTACTGGATCTGGTAAGACTAACTTACCGATGAATCTATTACTTAATAATGGACTAAATTGTGATAAGGTCTATATCACAAACCACAAAAGGATAAATATCAGCTACTTCACGATTACTACAACAAATTGCCTGATGAATGAGGTGTTGTTAAAGATATTTTTATGCTGAAAGATCCTAATCAGGTTACTCCAGTTTCTGAGTAAGATGCTGTTGAAAATAAGATTGACGTGTTCGATGATATACCGCTTGAGCATGACGAAATGGAAAAGATCAAACTGTATTTCTCTTTATCAAGTAATAAACGCCGCAACATAATTTATCTATCGCAAGGTTTTTTTTTTTTTCAATATTGCTGCCTTCATTAGAAGCAATGCAGGCTGTGTTATACTGTTTTCATGATTTGATATCACTGATATTCAGTACATTGCCAGAAAAAAATGTGGTGATGTTTCGAAGGAAACGTTCGCCGACTACTTTTGCAACTCAACAGGTAGCAAACACGAATTTTGTGTTGTATGATACATTATGTAATGAGAGACATATGATGTTTGGTCGTAATCTCGATCAATTTTTGTCTAAGTAATATGGACAAGAAGGAAGTACTGGACAAGTTAATCAAACGGCATAAAAAGCTTAAGGAAGATTGGACAGCTGCGAGAGAAGGTCATAAGAAAGCTGAAGGGCACACCGCTAAACTATGTAAACCTGTTACAACTGCCATACTAGATGAGAAGTCAGCTGATCCAACAGCTGATCCCGCAACAAATACACATTCAGAGAGAAAGGTCTTAAGTGATCAATTGATGAGAAACAAGATGCTGTAATTGCTAAAATGGAGAGCGCCGATAAAAATGCTGAATTTGAAAACGTACAAGAGCAGTTACAACCAGTTGAACCTACTAAAATGGAACTTGATTAAAGCAAAATAACAAGTATTTATGACCTGATCGATTTGATTTTCAGTGTCATCAATGAGGAGCATGTTGTTAATTTTTTAAAGGCTAAACTAACTCAAGATGAATATAATATGCTAGTGCTATCTGGAGAGAAAATTAAGACCATATAGTTACTAGATTTGAGTTTAATGTTGAATTTTTTGTTGATGATGTCAAGTCCTCTGATAATAAGAGGATTGATAACGTCATTCTTAAAATTCCGCTTATGGTAATCAAGGGAAATAAAAGTGAGCTTGGAAAGAAACAATTATCAGCAAAAATATATAATGGTAGTATAATTGATGTCATTAGCAAACCTTTTAAACTTTTCAACGACAAGGCCAAAGAAGATCTCATAGTTATTTGCAGGTCAAAGGACTGGAAGTGGTCTCATCTTTCAATCACCAGTTGATGTTGATCGTTTGTTACTATTAATTTCAGCTAAGCAAGCTGGCAACCCTAGCAAGAACATGAGATAGCAGGATTACTCGGATATCGCAGATCAAACAATAGCCTATACACAGCTGGGTACGATATTTTGTACAATGATCATATGGATGATCCAATTGTCATCATCAAACTGATCTAACAACACAAAAACATAAACTACAAAAACTTGCTTGGACAGCTGCGAGATGATGTCAAAGTAGAGTTGAGCAGGATCTACAGAAACTAGTCAGACCAATAACAACAGCCTTACTAGGTGAGAAATGATTTGAGTCTCCGTTAGAACCAGCACAACTAAAGCGACCAGACAGCGAGCACTAGTTGATGCAGTTGATGCTAAAGCAACTGCTGTAACAGTTAAAACGAAAACTAAGTTTAATTGGCTTAAAACTGATCTATAATACATCAAAAACAGAATTGATATTGTGTTAACTGTGGATATACCATCACATCTATTTGCTGACAAATCAAACGTTAGAGAAATTTTAGCTGATGTCATCAAGGACGAGCCCGATAAAGAGGAGTTGTTTAACCTAATAAAATTAAATGACAAAGAAAGCAGAATATTTTTTTTTGACGTAGTTTTATAATGAAAGATGGTAAAAACATTAAAAATATATGTTAATTTTAAGAAAGAAGAGATAGATTTATTGAACAAGGTAAATTATTAATCTGATTAGTACAGCATCAAGGAAGGAATAAAGAGATACTTTTTACTAAAATGTTTGGTGACTATATTCATGATGGTGTATTGATTGATGGTATGTTTACGAATTATTCATATGAGGTATTTTGGTCTATGACTATGACACAACAAATATTGATGTGTTCAAGCAAAAAGCTATACAAAGTTTATCAAATAACCTACACAAACTGGTATTGGTATCAGCACGATGAACTAGTCAAAAGATTAACATCAATAATATCATCTGGTGGTGATACCAATTAGATAAATGAGTAACTTGATTACTTGAGACAGAATAATATGATAATGCAACAGCTGAGTAAAAAATTATCCACATTGGTCTAGGAATAATAAACTCAACCACGTTACTTTTTGTCTTAAAACAATCCACCGAGAACAGTTCAAATATTTGTGTTACTTACACACCTCGTTGCAACTCGACCCTAAAGAACAATATGAAATTGGATTGATCTCAGCAACAATGAGGTCCTCAATATTCAACGTTAAAACAGGAACCAGTGGCAACGTTTGTTATTCAGAAGGATTTTGGAAATCGTTTGCAATACCACAAGGAGCATACAACGTAATTGATATTAACACGATAATAAAACAGTTGCTAACAAAAACTGTTGGTGAGGCGAAAAATATTCTACTCGAACCAAACTATAATCTAC
Source organism: Megalonaias nervosa (assembly GCA_016617855.1). Classification (NCBI taxonomy): domain Eukaryota; kingdom Metazoa; phylum Mollusca; class Bivalvia; order Unionida; family Unionidae; genus Megalonaias; species Megalonaias nervosa. Next base: position 8,282 of record JAECUM010060750.1, read on the forward strand.
GAACCAAACTAAAAGCTAAGATAACGTTAAAAAATAATTTACTAGTTGCTTTTTCTCCAATTAACACAATAGGGACTCTACTTGGTTTTAATCGAGCTCAATTTGGCTCAGCTACTGCAAAATCAATAACATATGAGGGAGAGAAAACAGTTGACGTCACCGAGTTAAGAACTATCTTGACAAACTGCTCGAAAACAGAAGGATCGTTTACATCAGCTGGAAGTAGAAGTCAAACAATTTACTCATTTTCACCTAACATTTCACCAAGATCACTACTACAGATTCAGTCTAGACAAATGATCTACTATCCAATAAACATTGATGAAATGATAACTAACATCAGAATGATGTTAACCGATCAATCTTGTAGAGAAATTGATCTTAACAACAAGCAAGTAAGGTACTATTTACATTTGAGAAAAACAGATTCATTTTGTAAACATCAATACAATAATGCAAACGAGGAGGATGTACAGTAGAAAAATAATAGGATGTTTCGGAAGTAGTATATTTACACTTTTAATTGAAGTAATATAAAGTTGCATCAAATGCGTTTGATGCATTAAAGGCATATGCTAGTGGAGCATCATCAGGAGCTGGTACAGCACTTGGAAAAAAAATGGTTGATAAGATAACGGGTCAACCAGCTCAACAAATAGTTGCTCAACCAGTTGCAGTTCCTATGCCAGCTACTACTGAGATAAGAGAAACTGTTCAAGAACTTGCTCCAGCAACGAAACAGCTGCTGCTATGATAAAAACAACAAAGAAACTGCTATCACCAAAACAGAAACAAACAACTACATTACCTGAAAGACGCGTACCTAGATATTAATTTTGTCTGATCAATAAAATAAATGTCAACAAAAGACTATCTGCATTTTAACAAGATCGATGATTTTGATGATCAAACAACATAACTTGATTACGTTGAATATCTTGATGAGAACACAAGCGACCCTAATCAATCTGGAATAAGAAAGAATAACACGACGGACGCTGATATTTTTCTGTTGCTTCAGAAAGCTTTTCTCCAAGTTAGAGGAGTTATACGACAAGCTGATATAAATCCTTATCCTTCTGGGACAGTAATAACACTACAGAATAGTGGATGGTCTATTTCTAACGGTGCGCAGTATCGGATTGACAATAGAGTAAACGAGGACATCTGCAATAACCTGCCAGTGTCTAGCACATAACTATTACTCTAGATCATCGGCAACAAATATATTTTGGTACACGGACACTAACAATAGAGCAGTGAACCTGATGAGATTGCACCTATTAATGGATTACTTGTACACGGTCTTAACGCAAAAATGTTGATCTAGTCAGAGGAAGAAATTACATTACTACACTTTATCAGCAGATTGGTGTTGCAATTCCAGTTGCTCATGCTGATGAGGATTCAGTTAGAACAGCTCTAACGTTACTCTGCAATTTACTTAGAATAACACAACCTGTCCCAGCTGCTAATGGAACTGTAATGTTAGATAAGCTAAACGAAATAATACTGTTTCACATAAGAAAAAACGTCTTGTTCAATACTGGGTTTGCCAGCAGAAGAGCATCAACTAATGGGGATGCCAGTGCTTCAGTGTTTCTTCCACTATCCTCGGTCTTTGGATTTTGTCGTGATGTTAGCACGGTGTTCAGAGGAGTTAAACATACTCTAATTCTCGATAGAGATGAACCAGATGATTACATGCATAGAGAAGCTGGTGTTGATAACGGCGAATTTGAGATACGACGATTTGGATCCCAAAGGTAATACCGTCAATAACTAAACAACTTGAACTAACATCAACGCTAGTCTCTTTCTCCAGAAAAATGTATTTTGTACAGAATAGAGTCTACTATGAGAAACTGCCAGTGACAACTTCACACAACTGGCGCATAACTATTGTTCCAGATGATCAACTACCGAGACATATTTTTATCGCCTCAAGGAAAGAAAACAAATTAATATTTTCGCACTACAATCTAATCAATACTTATGCAACAATTAACTCTAGGAGATTCCCCGATGAAGAGCTAGAATGTGATTTCACACCAGCAACACTAAACGTCTCACGTGTTTACACAATGTTGCTCGCATCAATGCAAAAGTATCAGGATGTTGGTGATGGAACTCAAATATCGCTGAGCGAGTTCTTAACAATCTACTCAATGTTTCATTTTGATGTTAGTAAGCATAATGAAAGATTATCAGGTCCAACTGACATAGAAACCTTTTTTTACATTAGCAGCTAATTCAGCTTCTCCGGTTGGTGCTTACGCGTTAATTACATTAGACAGATACATCGACCTTGAAGCTTGTGGTGGTAAGATGATCGTTAAGAGCTAAACAGTTTTGTATAATACGAGATTATCTCGACTTCAGTAAAATGGATGACTTTGATGACTCAACCACAGACCTTTAATACATGGAGTATCTCGACGATAATACATGGTGTATCTCGTCGATAACACGAATGATCCTAATCAAGCTGGCCAGCGATCGATTAATACTAGAAACGAGGATATTTATCGACTGCCTCACAATGCTTTTCTTGAGGTACGTAGAAAAATAATGCGAACAGCTCCAGCGGGGCCACCAGTAGTACTTGCTGGTGATTATCCAATAATCACAGAACAATGGTTGGTGCTTGTTCAAGAGCGCACGTTACCAGGTTGGTAGTCAAACAATTGAGGATAACTCTTAGCATCTACCAACATCTAGTATAGTATTAAACTTGATCTCGTTTAATGATGATTATTCTAGATCAGCCGCAACTAATATGTTCTAGTTTAAAGATACGGGTAATGGTGGTGCTGTTATTAGTGAGTTTGCTCCAACTCATGAGCTTAATGCACCTGGAACTAACCTAGCAGCTGGTCTTATCACAGTTAGACAGTATCTTATTGATTTTAGTTATCGTCTTGATAATGAAGCACCAGATGCAGCAGCTAATGCGATAGCGGTTAGAGCTTCTCTGACAGCAGTTTGCAATGCTCTCAATATTGCACCACCTGGTGGAGCTGATGAAGGTGCAGCTATGTTGCTTAAGGTAAACGCAACAATCCCATTCTTGAAAGTGCTATCAGGTTTGTACAATGAAGAATTTGCTAAAAAAAAAAGATAGTTTACAGATGGTGGAGCAACAATAACAATGCTTCTACCACTAACATCTGTGTTTGGGTTTAGTCTCGATATTAATAGTGTGTTTAGATGAGTTAAACGTATTCTAATCCTCAATAGAGTTAATCCAACAGATTATATGCACAAAGCAGTTGGTGTTTTGAAAGGTGTGTTCACAATAACCCATCTATCTCTCTGGATGCCAAAGGTAATGCCATCAATAACAAAGCAAAGCTACATGTTGTCAACACTAGAAACATCCATAAGAAGAATCTACTTCGTTCAGAATGAAGTTTATTATACGTCAATGCCTAATGCTACGACGCATAGCTGGAGAAAAGTAGCGCTCCAAGTGAACAACTACCGAGACACATTTTTATAGTTTTTAAACCATCAATATCGTCTAATCTGCAAGAACAAAACAAATGATATTTTCGCACTACAATCTCACTAAGATCTACACAACAATTAACTCGAGGAAATATCCAGACAGAGAACTAGAATGTGATTTCACACCAGCTCAAATATAGCTCGATGTGTTTGCTACTAACTACCCAATCTTTTATTTTGATGTTAGCAAGCACAGTGAAAGAACAGGAAATTCACCGGCTGCGGTAGAGATAACTTTACGTTATCTGCTAATCCACCAGCTTAGTTTGGTGCTTATGAGCTTATCACATCAGATAGATACGTCACACTTGATGCAATAAAGGGCAAGATGATGATTCAGATTTAATAGTTTTGACTAGAAACTAATAATAAAATGGTTCATTCGAGAGCAGACGTTAAACTGAGTTATGGTCAAATGAGTAACCTAGGTAGGGCAGTTTCCTCACGAGAAGGAGTATTATTACGGATTAACCCAGATATAAAACAACGTTGGTATTAACAAAGAAAAAGGAAACAAAAAACAACACGACCCCCCGCCCCCCCCCCAAAAAAAAATACAAGCAAAAAGGAAACAAAATAACAAATGTCCAAAGGATCACCTTTCATCTTGAATCTATCTGCATCACACATTATGGAAATGAGCAAGACGGGTTGTTTCTTCGGTCCTGCTATAGCAACTTTTATCAAAGCATTAGCTCCAAAGATGTTGCCAATAATTAGCACGTTAGGTATCGCTGCTGCATCAGGAGCAATATCAGGAGAAACGAAGTAATCTGTGTCAGGCGACGGAGTCTACCGTGATAGATCACTTAGACATTTAGGACCACTTGAATCGATGATTCACGGAGTTGCTCAGATGAAGTTAATAAAGCCATTGTAGGTACTGGAATTAAGAAAATTTGGTATAATCCAGTTAAATAATGCCAAAGAGAATAAAGAAGACAAAGTGCCCGAAAGTAAAAAAGGAAACGACTGAAAAAGACGAGGTCGATGAAGGGAGGATTTATAGTGCCGCTTCTGGCTGGGATAGCTGGCAGCCTGCTACCCAATCTATTGGGTATAGGACGAGGTCTAACTCTGCCTGGGACACGACGGATTTGATACCGTTGACTAACTTTGATACTGAGAGAAATATAAGTGGAGTAAGAGGTTTCATCGGAGTATTCAGCAAAGATCAACTACCGCGAAAAATACAAGCTGGTTCGTGTTGTGTTATTGACACTCAAGATTATGACGATGGATCTGGTACACACTGTGTAGCACTATACAAGAAAAACTACTTTGATTCATTCGGTCTACCACATAGTGATAAGATTAAAGATTATGTTAAGAGTACTATAAACTACTCGTCGAATCAGTTGCAACCAATTGGAACAGCAGCTTGCGGTTATTATTGCGTTAGCTTTATTAGGTTTATGAGCAAAGGACCTACAACTGCAAGAATCTTAGATTTCGTAGTTAAATTTCACTCAATACTATCAATCAACAACGATAGTATTGCAATTGTAACTAAACCGTGAATATAATAATGCTTACGTATTGTTTAAAATTTAAAAAGCTAACGGATAATTTTGACCTGGAAGAGGTAACAACAAAAAATGCACGTAGAATGATCAGGAGCATCTTTAAAGAATGCGAAAAGAGAACAAGTGTTTTTGTTAAGAAAGAAATAATACTACCACCAGCAATTGTTGGAGAAACAGAGGACATGATAGTATAAAAACAATAATAAAAGTAGAATAATGAGCTGCAATTGCGATGTTGATTATAATCTAGTCAACGAAGACAACAAGATCGTTATTTACTGTAAGAAGTGTAAAAGCAGAGAGAATATTGATGAAGTGAAACAACTAGCACCACTTGTCAAACAGATAACTGGTGGTAAATTTACACGTTACACGTTACAGAATATTGTTGATGAACACAACAACACTAAACACAGAAGAATCAAGATAACATCGAGTGAAGCAGTAAACAATCCAACGTTGGCTAGCATGAATCAGTTCGAATGTGATTTGGAAAAGATAGCGAAAAAGATTAAGCTCAACAAACACAACAGTTAGAATCTCAATCGCAAAGAAGTGTTTAAAAAAAGTGTTTCAGAAAGGTTATGAAAAAAAAAAAAACAAATGGACAGAGGAGGCCTTTGTATTTGATAAAGTATTACAAACTATACCAGTAACATACAAATTTAAAGATTTGAATGGTGAGAATATAATTGGGTCGTTCTAAGAACAGGAGCTTCAAAAGACAGAACAAGAGGTTTTTATTACTGAGAAAGTGTTGATGAAACGAGAAAATATGAGCTTAGTCAAGTGGAGAGGATATCCTGAATCATTCAACCGTTGGATCTATATTAACACGATAAAGAAATTGCGAAATTATGTCTTTGAAGATATTCTCATACTCTATCAGTATTAACTTACATTTAACTGCTCTACAAAGAGCTATTAACTGGATTTTTCTGTGTTCGGTGAATTCGTTTTGTTGTTGAATCATTACGAATATTTTTGAGAAAATGTAATCGAATTTGATGTTCTTCAATCTACCCCGAATTGTAATGTTCATAAAGAGTCGCATTACAGTATCAATAAATTCCTTTTCATTTAATTTTAGATCAAACGTTTTGAAAACGTTTTCGTAGCGTGATATTTGGCGTCATACTTGGTCTTTGTCTTGTGCTGAAAACGTTGTTCATCGTCGACTATTTCACCTGGTTCTGTAACATATTGCGAATCCTCATCAACAGTAGCTGGTGTTTCCTGATCTGGGGTAACTGACTGATCACTAATCTTATACAAACCAGAAAGAAAGCTAGCGAGATTCATTCTTTATATTAAATATAGTTGATTCTAATTCGAATTTGAATGAAATTTTTGCAGTGTGCTGGTTGTTGATTTCCATCAGCAACCTTCTTAACTGAGTCTGAATGTGTGCCAAAACATTTGCCAGCAGCATGCATTGATTTAAACTTTATTTCTTCGTTGGTTTCTGAATTTATCGAGAGAAATTGTCTCGCCGTTTTATTATGCTTTCTAGCATTTGCTCCCAAACTGCTTTCTCTTGGTGTTCCAGTCTCCAAATTGAATATCCTGTTGTCCACTTTAATTCCATTAATGTGCCCGATAACAAGATCATTTGGAATAATTCCGTTAAAACATTGACAAGAGATTCTAAGGGCATAATGAGCTTATTCATCCTTATTGGAGCCTGAAACTCTTACATTTAAATATCCTGAATTATTCATTGTTCCCTTAGCTCTCTTA
>JAECUM010060754.1:0-12061 GCA_016617855.1 Megalonaias nervosa
AATGTCAGTTTCAAACAAATTATACTGATTATATATGTCAACAATTAGAAGCACTATGGGACTGACATTTTAACTTTCGGCCGAAGGGGGGGGGGGGGTATGCTTTATGTGAGAAAAAAGTCTGGCCTCTAAATAGCTTCAAATTAATCTTTTTGCTCTCATTGTTACAAAACAAGAATTTATAATATTCATTATATTACTTGAAGAAAATAATAGTTTTTCTTAAACCAATGAAACAAGAAATAATTTGATCAAATGAAAACAAACACCCATCACGCAGGAAAATTAAATAGTCGATCCTTCAGGCTCGAAATAACTAAATATTCGTATGATTGTTCCATACATTAAAACACAAAAGACGAATATAATTAATGTGGGAGCTGGCACCAGCTCAATGGAATCCTATTCTTAGCGGTACCTTATGTCTATTCCTCAGCAGAGCATACCAAAAGACAAATGTGTAATCCCTCAACTGGGATGAATTTGCAGCGGTGCCAAAAGTGACATAAATTATACCTATGTCATGTCAACTCCTATTAAGATATATAATCCTGCATGGATTGGATTACCTCATCGTTCGACATTTGAATATTATCCATTGTCCAAAAAGATCACCAGAGCATTAAAATGACTATAAATTGAGAGGGTTATTAGCAAAAGCGGAATAAAGGCCGAGCAAATGGGACAGTTGTTCCAGGCACCTGCAACGTAGTTGACTATTATTCTTGTTAATTCTTTATTTCTTTATTTCTTTATTGGGTTGTGAGGCGTTTTTGGAAATTGCCGTTCGGCTTCCTACTATCTTAATCTTTCTTTGGTTATATGCAAGTCTTAGTATAATCGATTACGGGAAGAACCTTGTAACATCATTAATTTCTCCCTTTTCCGGTAAATAATGATTTAACACGTCCACTTTTATTTTTTGCCTGAAAACTGGGTTGCACATAAATAAGAAACATGCAGAAAAATTTTTAATTCGGTAAACTTTTATGTAATAATAATAATAACAATAATAATGATAATAATAGAGATGCAATGGTTCTTGTGCAAAATTGTATTTTATTGCTTTTAATCTTTTCATTTAGGAAATGAGCACAATAAGGAAATTTTTCAGACTTATCTTAGAAATGTTATATATTTTTTATCCACAAAAATGAAGTCTGTCATTTTGTCATTTGGTTGGGTTGCCGTTAATTCTGAATGTCATCTAAAAAGCGACAAATAAGATATCTGTTTTATCAGCGTGTATATATGAGTGGTGTATCCTTGTCCGTTGATGCATACATGTGTATGAATTTACATTCGTTACGTTCGTAGTAAATACTTACAACTTTACTAAACTTTCACTTAAATAATTAAATGATATTAGAACTCATCCTTTGTCAGTGGTCATCGTCAAATAGTCTATGAGATATATTTGTAATGTGTATCTTAATATGGAAAAGACACAGAAACGAAAATTACTGGGAAATTTCAAATTGTAGCTTCATATAGCATATGAAGATTAATGTCAAAATATTCTCATAATAGTGCTGAACTTATTCCTTATTCAGAAGACAAAGTGCAATCTATATGTAATGAGTCGACAGCGCACTTTCTCCAAGACTAATAAAGATCATAGAAGACCCATTGAATCCAGGGCAAGGAAATGAAATATCAGTTGTACCATAGACTCAGTTTACTGTTTTCTGAGCGAAGAAGCTATCAATATCGTAGGTTTAGACGACGTTCAAATATTCTGTTTAGAATCAAGAGGTGCCACCTTTTAATTCAGTCACCAAAGTCGATCGTAGTTACATTCTTTATCGGGAGTGCTCCAAAATTAGTGACGTCATGCATTTGACAATTTCGCTAGTGCATAATCGAATAACAACAACATCTGCATATGGCGGACAAACTAATTCGAGAGGGAAGGAAGAGAGGTAGGCCAGGTATATGAGCGGACCGGAGAAGTTTGAAATTAAATAAGTTTGCATAGTGCTGGCTTTTATTTTTATATTTTAAAGTTATACACGGAAATTTGGAAATAAGTATTGGCCATGGGCATATTTATGACTGTTAACTAGTATTCCAAGGTGTACCTGAACCGAGAACTAAGAGGTCATTGTGCAATTAACACCTCTTTGAATGTAAAGTCTTTGGGTTCCTAGTAGGGAGTAATGTCTTTATTTGTCAGAACCATTAATCATTGTGCCTGACTATAAAGATGTAATTAAATTACAGGGACTTTGTTATTAGTTAATTGGCTTTAGTAAAGCATGTATAATTATGAGTGGCAGATAATTAAGATACTGATCTAAGCTCTGTAAGGGAACCGGTTGAATGTGGCGAAAGATCCGATAGATTACAAGTCTGCTCATTGGCATTGACTGGTAAAGATCAAGTAAGATGGGAGTCAAACATCTTTGTTACAATACTAATAACAACATGAGTTAGCTGTTGTGAATATAATCTGTTGATATTGTTTGTTGAATATAAAACTACTAAAACTGGTGCCATTATATATTTGTAATTTCTGAATACATTTGGAAATTGAATTCATCGGATGCGGGAGGTCGCTGATTCTAACCCCATCCGAGTCATACCACAGACGTTTAAACATGCTACTAGCAGAAGTCTCGCTCCGTGCTCAGCATCAAGTGGTTGGTGTCAAGGCTGATCAGACTAGTGTCAGGATAGTGTGTCCGGTGGGACATGATGCCATATGTCTGCGACATGATGTCCCAGTACTAGACATCACTTTCAAGTGCTACATTGCAGACGTCGTTGCGATATGACTCACATTGTTAAACTAAGTTTAAAATCCAAACATACACGCACACGCACGCACACACACACTTTAAGACCTATTGTATTCCTCAAAGACTAAGCTTAATTGTTACTTTAAAATATATCAGAATTCGAAGTAATAAATATTAATATCAAATTTAAAATCGTGTGTACAGAGGCTTTAATTTAGAATGAATTTGTTTTGGTTTAAATGTGAATTTAGATTATAAGTTCTATAAGCTTAAACAGTAAAATTTGACAAACTTCTAGTTTGAATATATATCTGAAAATACAGTGGCATTTCCTGGACTATTTGAAAAATATAAGATGGTGTTTTGAGCATATTGAATTAACTCGCTGCAGACGACTGACTTGATTAAATGGAAATATTGAAATGAAATCGGAAGCTGTTAAGGGTTTTATGAGCAACATATTCTCTGAGCAGACACAAGATATATGTAACAGTAAACTACCGGTAACATCCGCAAATACAAAACCACTATGCCCATTCTTTGAATCTTTATTTGGAAAAGTTTGTCAAAAAGAGAAGAAAATGTAATTTTTATGGCATGGCATCACAAACAGCCTTAGCATGTTGTTGATATAACCATTTCCAACAAGATACAGGTAATTATTACTGGTGACTTTTGACCAATCAGAATATATATTACATATCTCGGTGTGGTAAAATGTGAAATAAATGCCCAATAAATGTATAATATTTTTTCTGAATAGACAAATGATTTGGCTCTATCTCAAACATATTTTTATTTTTGCAAGTACAATAACATTCAACACAATAACAATATTCATGCAATTATCAAACCACGTATATCATAATTGCAAATACTTTTGGTCTTTTATATATAATTTTCCATTCTTAGGTTCTAAAGCAGCCGATCAAACCAACATGGATTCAGAAGATAGAAACAAAACTATTAAATTTACTGCATTTAACATGAACAATGTTATTCAAGTTACTTTATTTGACTAGAATACGAACGTGGTTTGCAAACACTAAAGACAAAATGAGAAAAATAAAGAAATACTTAATCCATATTTGAATGTACTTACAAAAAGAAATAATATCGAAATAATTATGACTATAACAGCCTAAATTACTTTAATCAGCAATAAAAATTATCAACCAAAATATCTTAAAGAGAATTATGAGCATAAGTTTCTTACAGAGAATGGGATACAAGCATTATCCATTTTAACCCTTACTAATAAGGTTACTCTGGATAATGTGTCTCTTACAGTACTAAACTGGATAATGATTGTCACTTACTCACAGTGCTAAACTGTATAATGCTTGTGCCACATTTTCTATATGTCTCGTAAATATGAGCTTCAGTCATAATCAGACTCCACCCATATGCTCCTGCTTATGTCTATCAGTGCCACTATCAGCAACACTTTCCTCACAACAGGAAGGCTTTCCCACAATATATCATCAGTCGGAGTGTTTCTGGCATGATCAATTTCACCCAATGCAGAAGACCTCTATCTCCTCCTGCTTCAACAGCATGTTCATTTTTGTATGTATCATATCTTATACATTTTTATTAATTAAAATTTTTAATGAAATTTTCAACTACGAGGGTACTGATGATACTCATTTTAGCCTAATACATTTTATGAAATTTGGGCCCGATTTTTTTAAATAGAGATATTCAAAATTGCTATATAATTCAATTGAAACATGGTCCGTTTAAGTATCAAAGGCGTCAATAGTTAATTCGGTTTTATTAGCAATCACTGGTGATCTAATAGATCAGTTCTTGTATCGGTTGCAGGGTTGTATGCCCCGCAACGTAGTTGATTGTTATTTTTTTTAGTTCTTTGTTTCTTAATCTATGTATTTATTTGGGTGTGTGACCTTCCTACCATCTTAATCCTTCCTTGGTTATATGCAAGTCTAAGTATAGTCGATAACGGGTAATACCCTCTAACATCATTAATTTCTACATTCTTCGACCAAACTATAAAACACTTCCCTTTTATTCTTTGCCTGAGCAAAGAAACGTGCAGAATAAATTTTAATTACTTTAACTTTTAAATAATAATAATAATTATATATGTATATATATATATATATATATATATATATATATATATATATATATATATATATATATATATATATATATATATATTCTTAAATATCGTTCATTTAAATCAGGAAAATGTATGTTAAGGACATTGTCGTGTATTTGAATGTGTTCAAAGTGATTTAATTTTCATTCCCTCTCTTACTCTACTCTATATTCGAATTAGTACAAAAGGAAGTTTAATACACGATCCATGTATCGATTTTTCAATCAAAGGGTAATATTGCATTGGTTAAATCACGTAAGTGGGTCATCTTGGATAGCATGTCGTGTCAAGTCACAGCTATGTACAAGCATGTGCATGTTGTGTTGTTATCATAGGTGCGCTCTCAATAGTCTTAATAACTGTGTGAGATAGACGTGACCCGTATTACCGGTACACCAGTTTAAAGCGGTATATTTTCTTTTATCCAATGCTAGGTACCACATTACGTTTACATTGTAGTGTAACTTCGGTCGTTTCCGTCAGTAAGAAATGTACGGAAATTCCCGAGTAATCTTGCTACTAATTTAATGATATTCAAAGCATGTTTTCATTTCTCAGGACAAAAACATTCCAAGAATATTAAAACAGTTGTACAAAACAATTGCATTTACCTCACATTAATTGAGTATAACAAAGATAATTATATTTTTGGACCTTTAATCACGTGTTTCACACGAATCACTTGTGACAACATGGCTGTCGTAAGCGATGTTTAAAAAGATTTTCGGGCCAAACCCAAATTTTGGAAATATTTCGGACCTTTAAAAAAGGAATTAATGGCTTATGTTGATGTGCGAAGTACATGCATTCCTTTCAAAGATCTATAATCATCCATAGATTTCATAGGATCACTTGTTTTATGTTTGAATTTTAAGAATTTCTCTAATCCACTAAATATTTTCTCGTTTGTTGAGACAGTGGGTTTTATGCTTATTGGTCCTGTCTGATAAATGTCTTGCCCGGGTGTTGGCATAACATTTCAAGTTTCCCAACCTATTATATCAATAGAGTAGCTACCAATTTATATCAACAATGTATTTTTATCACAAAAATCTATATTTGGCACAGTCTTTTGCAAGGTGCCAATTATGGTGCAAACTTAATCGTCCCCATTTTTGTTACAGTGTTTGGGTGACAACGTATACACAATTAACATACACACAGAAAGGTCATTTACAATAAGATACTGACAGTTTTAATTTTTCGGAAGTTGGCAGGTGGGCTGCGTTGACTTGTCGAGCCGAGATATTTTGTTTTCTTTCATCTCAAGATAATTTGTTTTTCTTCAAACAATATAATGGATATAATATGGTGTTATTTGGCTATAACTCAGAGCAAGATAAGTGTTTCAGGTATTTGAGAGCAGTAAATATACCCAAACAAATCCTAGGATCCTGACACAAAATATTAAATTGTTGGTCCTTAATACGTGGGATTCTTTTGTACGTATCGCCGTATGTTAAGAAATAGCGCGGTACAAAATATTTCGTGGTGCACAGCTCTAGTATGAGATATGATATGTTACTCGGCATTTTCAAAGCCCGTATTATTCAAAATGAAATCTTGTAATTATAGTTCTCAAACATATACTAGACTTTAATACATTCTTGTTATGATGTGATTATATTCTGCAGGGATTAAAAAAGAGAAGAAAGAAAGAAGAATTTAAACACAGTTCACTCAAAGACGTATAAACCAAGGCTAAGAAAAATTAAAGAAAAGGGATGCACAATATATCGAATGCAGTTTACACACACTACCTAGGAATTTCAAAATTGCAACATCATAATGGCATATTTTTTTCGTTTGCACAGCAAGGTATGTTCACTGCCTTTGCCTACAAAGGATCTAGCTTGAGGTACTTTATAATTATGTAGTCTTAATAGTCAGAAGCAATGATAACAATACCACGAATTGCAGATCAAAATAAATGAATAACAAATCAAAGCAATATATTCTCTGCATAATTCTCATGTAAATCAATTTGTACCATAACGTTTTCATATCCTGAGAAAAATGTGGTTTATTATCTTTTTTATTTTCTTCTTCTTCTTCTTCTTATTATTATTATTATTATTATTATTAGTAGTAGTAGTAGTAGTAGTAGTAGTAGTAGTATAGTTGCAAATGGTTCCTGTGCGAACTTTTCTTGTATCGTTTATAATCTTTATATTTATTTATGGTTTTAAATTGGGTATGTATATGTAGGTATGTGCAAGTAAACGAAACTGGAAATAAACACTTTACGGAATTCTTTAAGACTGATCTTAGTAATGTTCTAAATTATTTATGCACAAATATGAAGTCTGACATTTTGTCAGTTGGATGACCTACCGTTAATTCTGAATGTCATAAAAAAGCACAAAAAAACCAACAAAAAACAAAAAACATATCAGATGACTTTTATGAGCGGGTATATATGAGTTGTGTATCCGTGTCCCTCTGTACGTACCTGTGTATGCATGTACATTCGTTACGTTCACAGTAAACACCGACAACTTTAATAAACTTTCACGTAAGGATTTAAATGGATTTTAAAGCTGTATCCAACCTCTAGGACCATTGTTTTTTAATTTGCTGCACATATTAACTGGCCCACATTAGAATCAATTTTCTGTTACTTGGTATTCCATTTTGTACTTAAATAACGCTATAATTAAGAGCCGAAATAGCATCTTACTGTACACGCATCTATATAACAAGGAGTGCAGAGGTCATCTTCAAATATTCTATGCGATATATTTATCTTCATGTGTACAGGACAGAAACTAAACTTACTGGACAGTTTCAAATTGTAGCTTCATATAACATATGTAGATAAATGTCAAAATATTCTCAAAATAAGGTTGAAATAATTCCTTATTCAGAAGAAAATGTGTAAACTTTATGTAATTTGTTGATTTTCTTCCGGAAGAGGGGAGGGAGAGGTCCAGGCTGTGCAGTTTGTTCAGGTCAAGAAAAGATCATACCGGACCCATTGAATCCAGGGCAAGGAAATAAAACATATGTTGTACCATAGACTCAGTTTTCTATTTGCTGGAAGTAGGAAAAAAACTAATATATTATAAGTGTGTTTAGTGCCATTTATGTATACACCACTAAAACATTGCAATTTAATAATATGCCATTCATTGTAGCAAATGTTTAGTGTCGTATGAACAACAACAGTAATAAATAACGGTTATGTACTACATACCATGCCAAACTCGCTCGTCACTCAGACGATATGCCCTACACTCGAATATATACACTACAACACGATGGTAATGTTAATGGAAATTTTCATAGAACTGTAAACAAAATTCGTTTCTGGAATTTTCTATGGTCATAATCAAAGCTGCATCTATAACTCAAGTCCAAGTAAACTATTTTACCTACATATAATAATAATAATAATCTTCATATATAATCTACTATCGTGTACAATGATTAGCCATGCAATAAGTTGTTTATAAACAAAAAAACGACACAATTGGGTAAGCCCAACTCCTACCCTCTATTATGGACAAATGTCAATAACACAATACAGATTAAATATACATAATCGTTTGAGGTTTGTTTCTTTGGCGCAATTGGTATAGACGTCGACATCATAACGCTGGCAAAATTGACGTAGGTAAAAATGTTAGAATCGAACTCCAGCAATGGAAATAGATGAATAGACAGGAATTACTAAAACTAGAGTTATAATTTAATGCAACTTCAGCTGTTACAGTTCAAAATATCACTTAAACTTTACAACATTTGTCACACCTCGAAACTGGAAAACTGCCAGAATTTCGTATAGAACTATGTATCATTTATTTTTTTCAACTCTGCAGTTAAAACAAAAATAAATAAACGACTTCAATGATATTGGATGGTCATATGATGCACTCAGTTTCTGTGAGAGTCTCCAGACGGCAATGGCAACCGTGTAACCCATGAATCTAAACAAAAGTTTGGAAACGACTTATCCGATTTAGCTAGGACAGATGCTTTTATTCTTCAGTAATTCCATGCCTATCTTCATTTGTCCTTGCAAGCATCAAATCTCTAAATTCACCACTGAAGATACAATACACACATAATGTTGCGTTTCCTGCCGGTATATAGTAGACCTAAATGGTTTGTTTTGAAACAATCCCCAGCTGTAAAAGAGATATTTGAAATAATAGACAGTTGTAAATGAAGATCTCAGCTTAATCCCTCCGCCAGTGATGGATCGAAACTCTAATGGGCCTTATAATTGCTGTTCTACAGACGCCCTCGAGCCAACGTACAGTTTTATTTGAAAGAATTGTTTTTGAGTACCAAATACACAAAATTAAAAGTTTAAACTGGAGCCGTTGGTTGACGGTAGTGAAGACGGTTGGATGCCAAAACTTGTATGTTAACATTTTGCAAGAGGCACCTCCAAAGGAAAGTAAGGAGAGGCCTACAATGCCGATTATGAGGAAAGGGTACTCGATCCGATTAGTGGTGTATCCTGAAAAGAGGGCTGGAAAGATATTCAAAACGCTTCTGCAGAATTGAAAGAGGTCCAAAACCTCACTTTGAGATTGTCTCCTCACCAGTATGCCAGTCAGGGGAAGGTGTGGCAGTAGATGAATGGTGAACTTTACATTTAATTAAAACAATATTACCCCAGGATTAATTATTTAAAACTTATTCTGCATCAATAGACTTGGACGACTTTCATCTTCAAATGTTCGACGAATGCACAAACTGATGATGGCACAGGGATTTACTCGTAAGAGATGGCCTTTGGACTTTCATTCTTCTAATCTATCCAGCGTTTGAACGAAAACAATTGTTTTGTTAAAAATATTTGATATTAACCGTTGTTTGAAACAACTATTATCTTAGGTTTAAACGACGTTCAAATATTTAGTTTATCATTAACAGGTTAGTTTTGGGACTGGTTGGGCCTGGTGTCAGGATAATTCATTGGGTGGAACATCATGCTACATGTCTTCGACATGATTCGCCAGTGCTTGACATCAGTGTAAACTGCCACACTGTAGACATAGTAGCGATATGACTGAAAAATATTAAAGCTGCGTTAAATCTCCAAATCACACACACACACACACACACACACACACACACACACACACACACAAACACACACAAGAGAAATATGTCACTTACTTGCATGGATATTCTCCTCATTATATTTTAAGTAAAATTCACATACAGCTCCTGAAATTTGCTTTCTTTACGAGATATTTGCATGTTTCAGAAGTGTGGTAAATATGCATTGTGTGTATACTGTGGCACCGAAAAAAACCCTATTTTTTAAACTAAACAATTTAAAAATTATAGCACATCTTTACGAAACAATCAGTTAAATACGCAAATTAACAGTTTATAACCTCAATAAAAGATTGCATTTTACAATAAAATGTTATGTTTTTCACACTAAAAATGCTTTTTTAGTAACATTACCTAATATGTTTTTTCAAAAATTCTTGACAAAATAAAATAAGCAACAAACTATCGCACAGAAAGAATACAACATTTGAAAAATGCTTTTACATGCAAAAATCTGTGGTAGTCCTTTACTTATTAATAATTCTGCATCCATCCACATCATTCTATTTATAGTGACGTTTATAAACTCATAATATATATTTGTGTCAGTGAGCCAAGAGAAAACAATTGTGGCGGGAAATGATCAAACGAAGGGTTAAATACATAAAGATACTGCTCCATTAAAAAATTTAAAACTCCAGATTATTTATAATTTATTTTCATTCAGAGATACCTACAGGGTTGAATTGTAAACTCCCCAATGTACAAAGACTAATTTAAGACTCATTTAATTCTTAAAAGTCTCTTGTTGGTAAGAAATTGCAGAATATAATTTAAATATATATTTATTAAAAGTGTCGAATTTGGAGGAAAGGACTAGCTGACATGGTAATTGTGCTCAAGCACAAAGTGTACCTTAAACAGTCTAATCATTGGAAAATAATTGGACACCGTCATTGGTACACAGCCAATACTGTTTAAGTTTCAAAATAAATGTACACTGGAAAACACAAAAATATCCAAACAAAAAGTGAAGATACATGACAATAAAATCTCAAGAAGAACATTCTTGGGGACGTGTAAGTCAGTTTAAATACTAATTGCGAAAATAAAATAATAGAACAGGTTAGCTAAAACATTTATTCAAATTGTAGATGCCTAATATGTTTTAAAATACCCATCTGATCGTCATATGACACAAATCTGGCTGTGATCCACACAATATTTTGTTTGTAATATAATAAAGCCCCTACTTCCCTCTGTTCTATACCAAGAAATTTAGCAAAGTATGTCTTTTCAGATTCATGCAAATGATTTAAATCTCATAATGTTTGATAGTTGACCCCAACTGATCCAATGGTGGAATGTTAAGCCACACCAATTTGGTTATAAGTACAGCTCGCTAACCACTGAGCCCTGATGTCTCCTATGATACATTAAGTCTTTAAGTCTTTTACAACTTGTAGACATGAAAAATCGTATATTGGGTGTGAAACTGATGCAAACCTTCTCTAAAAAGAGTGGCACTGCATGTGCACGACTTTCATTTTCTATGCTGCACCCCTTGGTTCTGTCCTTTGTGATCCGATTATGAAAATGGACTATACATGATCTATATAATTCAGTTTGTTTTTTCTAAGCTAATTTTTCGACCTATTCACAAAAACGTGATAACAACTATATGATTTCCTCAAGATTACTATTTTACCGAATCTGGCAAAGTGTTCATGGAACATAGATGCCCCAATACGGTCATATAAAAGTGACCGAAATACAAACCTTCAGTGGAGCAACGGATGAATAGATGGACATATATAACACTAACCCAACACAAATATTATGCTAGAGGAGAGAAATTATCAAAAGATGCAAACAATATTAAATCGTCAAGGTATAACTAGTGCACCTGACTTAACATCTATATCACTAACTGTATCAATCCAACCTAACAAATCATACCAATGAGCACATAGCCGTGGTCTTTACAGTCCACATTGCGAACAGTCCAGCAAGTACTATTAAATAACAAAACAGGGATGAGATCAGAGGGTAAATTTCCTGAAGGAATGACCAAGTATTAACGATTTATGAAAATCCCTTTTATAAATAATAATGAACTATGTTTCCATTTTAAAGTAAATGTGGTATTTTACATCATTTTATCTCAGTCAAATAA
>JAECUM010060756.1:0-15386 GCA_016617855.1 Megalonaias nervosa
CAAAGAGAGGATAGTGAAACAGAAACACTTGTGATCTGATGCAAACGAAATTCTCACAAGTTATTTTAATATTTTTCAACAGAGGTCCTTTGTTTTATATTCTTATCAGTATACTCCCTTTGGCTTTCTCCTTTCATAGCTTAAAAATGACGTTTTTAATATACAAGTAAAGAAGAACCCGAGGCTGCGCAAGATTTATGGTCCGAAATATACGACTAGATTTTTATCAGAAAGAATGGATAGCGATACTCATCGAATCCGTTTTAGTGGACGGCTAAATGCCTTGTATTGGTCAAAAGAAGGTCAGCATGTAGATTCTAGGTTGTTGGATAGATTGGTAGGTATACACGTAGATGTAGATTTTAGTAATTGTCTGGTGAATGAATGTATGTAAGTCTTTTACCTACCTTCATAATATAAGAATTTACGAATCCTACACCAGTCCTAAGCCTAAAAAGAAAATGAAAAATGTTTCTCTATAACAAATAGAAGCAACCGGTCCTTTACAGTTTTATCTATGCTATTCTTCTGGATTTTCGTACGCATGCTATTATATGAGTTTTGCTTTCGATAATGAAATTGAAACTTTAAAAAGAGAGTGTTTACACCTCTTCCACCCCATCACAAACGACCGCAAAACAACCCTAAATTTCACGGCTAAAGCTATGCCCTTGAAACGCTTAAAATGCAATAACTTCTGGAGATATCGCCCACTGGGGATTCCGTCCCACAGACCAGACGCATACTTGCTTAAGCCCCCCCCCCCAATATTTCTGGACCCGCCACTGGATTAAAATCATGGGCAGCGCACCTTATCCCAATTGCGTCCGTACTTTTTTAAAAATTTATATTTTCACTGTTTTCTTGTGCTGATGTTTACATGCTTTCAAAACGAATCAATCGGATCGTTGGCATGGGCTAATATTCATGCCTTGTTTTATTGTTTGTATTTTTCTCTCTGTTTTAGAATTCGATTGCATTATCTTGTCTGAATATAAATTTATTTTTATTTTACAATTTTCTACCTCGAGATGTGTTTTAACCGCTGTTAACTTCCAATGAAAATAAATAGTAAACAAAATCTCCAATCACAAATCTTTTTCTGCTCTTTTATTGCACAATTTTATTCCTTATATGCATATGTGTGCTTGCTTATTCCCGATATTTGTATTGCCAACTGTCAGAAAAATGTTGCCGTTATGCAAATAACACAGCTTCGTGTGAGTGTCACTTGTATTGTAAAAGCCAAGTTTGTTTAATACTTGCCTATTATGGAATTAAGCAATGATTATCTTTTTTGTTAGTGTACAAGACCATCACACTTTATATAGATTATCTGCGCTGCTTTCAATGATTTTTTTTAAAAAAAGGTCCTTATAATGGCAAATGTGCGTGTCATAATAATAAAATGAAGATCATGGACATTATGGACTTTTGGGGATTAAAATACAATTGCTTAAAATAGGGACAATTAGAATAATTTATGGGAGGGGACTCTTGTCATAGACTTTGGTGACTATTTAGTGGTGTCTATACCTAGTAAGTGCTTTATTGTTAACTTACGTACGCGTGCTAGGAATAGATTTGCTGTATGGTTTATAATTAGACATGTCGCGTAATATTTGTTTAATTTTTTCATTTTATATTTAATCATTTAACGTATAAAAATTGCAATGCATGATTGATCTCAGTCGTAGTCTTCAGTCTATATTTATTTTATTCTTAACTGCGTGTCGATTGCAATGTCATTTTTATTTCAGGGGTGAAAATGATTTCATTGGGTTTAAGTCGGTTACTGTTTATTTGCATAACCGGATTAATTGTATAAACGTTATGCAAGTAGGCGGGATACAATGTATGTATTATAACAGTATGCTATGATATAAAAAAGGATATATTCCCTGAAGGAAACAAAGGTGCGTTTGAAGTTCAGATATCTATACTAATGTAATTATCTTTTGTGGTCTCGGTTTTGTATAAGCAGATACTTTTGTGAAACCCTTGCTAGAAACATTCCCAGATGTAAACAGTCTATGGATAAATTACGACATTAACACCTAATGCACGCGAGAGATACGTAGATCTACAAATATTACGAAATCAATGATAGACTCCGTCTTACCACATTTCTGTCTGTATTGCATCAGAAAAGCTTTGTGCCAGGTTTGTGAAGTTACCGCTTTAATCGAGTATAACGTTAGCCCAACTGCGAACACCATAGACCCAGATTTGCCGTCGTTTAATGAATACACAGACAAATTAAGGACTTCTCTCCTCGCTGAAAATGTAAAATGCATAAGATCTTGTAGACCATGACCTACTCGCGTATTATATGACAGCGGATCTCGGTATTTGCTTTGAGCGGTACGCTAGGAAGTGTGCTATAAACAAACGTTGATTTGCAATGTGTCATCGCTAGATGCAATCATATATAGAGAAAACATGCTCCTATCAAACCCTTATTCCCCGACATCATTAGGGCGTCGAGATAACCGCATATTTGATGAGTCAAAGGTCGAGAGAATTCCAGTAAATTACCTTTATTCTTAGGTGCATACTGCACAGGTGTTATGAGATTGTCTTCAATGCTGAAAATGATATCGATGTGAAACATAACAGATTCTTCTCGTGATCTTTGTAATATATCCTCGAGTTAATCATAAAAGTTTTAATAGAAGATCCCGTACCGATAAAATATCATATAGCTAATATTCCGAAACTTAATGGCGATACCGAGATGTACCGTAAAATCTCTTAATAGCATCGACATGCGGGCACGTTGAAGATCACATATGATACGTTTCACAGGTTTATTGGATTCGACACAAAATTCAATGAGAGGAGTCTTCTTCGAACCTACAGGTACCGCTTGTTGACTGGTATCCGGCCCAAATCAGACATATCAGTATTATAAGTCGACAACTACTAAAATATCTGCCTCTGGTTGGTTAATTAATGACGTGAATTTAAAATCTAAAATCTTAATCGAATAAAGCATATGTATTGAGACCAACGCGGCTATTTCTGCGAAACAAACAATATGCTATGGGTATATGTTGGCTTAGCAATTTGCAGAAAAATCATCCATTTTGTACGCTGGAAATTTCTTGGCACAAAAAAATACGCAATCTATTCGGACCATATCGTCTACATCTATGACTGGACTGACCCTAGGACTGACCGACAAGTTGAAAACAAAGTTCGATGCATACACAAATTATCAGTCAATCTTTGTTTCGTAAATAGCCGAGGTGGAATGAATGGCAGCTATACATCCGAGGTATGATCCGAAGAATTGACCGAAAAGTTGCGAAACTAATACAAAAGCATTTCAAAACTTACGCGGGAGAAAACTCCGTCTGAACTGCAGTGATTGGCTAGTAGCCTCACGTTCTTCGTAGTGTATGACATGGAATAAGAATTGGAAAATCCCTTACTTTTTCGAAAGTTTGCTATATTACTACTGGAAGTGTGAGAAGTCAACACGGCTCAACTCTGCTCGGCTTCAGTTACACTTTGGTCAATGTAATATTGATAGACGAGGCATATATAAATTACAATTAACAATCAAATTCGTGTCGAGAGGTCATTGAACAGTGTATGTGAAACCACTGGCGTATCGAATATGGGGCAATGGGGGCGAATGGTCCTGGGGGACACTTTTGTAGGGGCGGCAAAAAAAGCGAAAAAGAAAAAAGCAAAGAGGAGAAAAGAAAGGAAAAGAAAAAGAAAAAGAAAGAGAGAGGGGGTAAAGGAGGATACTATTTTGAAAATGTGGTGATTCCGCCCTTCATGATGTTACCACCCTAAAATAAGAGGCAGAATGCGGCATCTCGGACCTCCGCCCCTGGCGGTATTTTAGCTCCGTAATTCACTGTGTGGAACTAAACAAAATAATGTAAAACCCTGACTCTTATCTGAAGGTCATGCCGGCATTCGGCATACTACTACTACTGCTACTACTACTACTACTACTACTACTACTAATAATAATAATAATAATAATCATCATCATAATCATAACGTATTTTGTACGAGGGGTGCATATTTAAGTAGACGACTGTAAATCATCAAATTCTGTATGGAAGAATTGCAGCGGAGTGCACACGATATCGTTCATAGAATGCAAAGATCAAATAGAAATATTCTAAACAACTGTGAGTCTGCCAAAATGTCATGTACAATTAAAATGTTTGTACACAGCTCTTGCTGCAGTAATAGAGGTTTTCACATGAAAGTCATAGTATATGAAGTTTGTGAAATGAATAAATAAGTAAATGTCAACAGCTGCAGACAGCAGGTATATTATTCGCTTACCCTCCCCGTTGTTTGTATCCCTCCCCTTTACCGAATTTTAAAAATGTCATCAAGGATATAATGAAAATGCACACAGCACAGTTATTTTATTCATCAATTGATCATTTCGAAACTGATCGACGCAAGGTCGTCCATAACACTGTCAACCTGTTGGCGTTTCAGACCAAACGTGAGTTTCTTTAGTAACACGGTCGCCATATTTGCTTGGGTGAGCCTACTTTTTCAAACAACAGACGTGATGCAATTCGCCGCTTTCGATAAGCTGTGAATAATACGTAACTTTCTAGTTACATTCCATTAAACACATATATACATGAGTTACAGTTTATTTGTTCACGTTTTGTGAAATATCACAACTAGAAATTGCAAATAATGGATGCAGGCAGCACAGTTTTATTGAATATGGGCTGTTCGAGAAACTGGACAAGGAAAGTAAACAGCCTGTCAGGTTGCTTCCATCGACTGCTTCCGTTTGGTTTGAAACGCGAACAAGATGATAATGTAAGAATCCATCTGGCGATAAGCAGGTCAGAAATTACACATAGAATAAATGAAATGACGAAGACCTTGTTTACATTTTTTATATTCTTGATTATTTTCCTTAATAAAATCGGCAAGGGGTACAAATAGATGGCAGGGTAAGTATACTTTATTGCATTATTTAGTGACTCAAAAAGTTTTCGAGATTCCGGTGTCACTAAGCGGTACATGTACAAACTCCATGCTTTACTTATCACACAACTGCACAAACTTCTTGTTTCTGCTATCACGTCAGGGTACCGTCTTCATGTTTCTCTCGCTTTTAAATGATTTTGGTACATATTTATTAAATCCTACACGGCTGATCTGGCATCGGATGTGAATGTTCAATCCGTATGTCCGTATTGCACATCCTGACTGGAAGTATTTACATGTTTTCACGGACGTTCATCACGTCGATATTTTGATTTGCATTGAGTAGAATATTTGTTATATCCCAGTCTGTTTTTTTTTTTTAATCCCTTTACATTGTATAGCTGAAAATGTATGGTAAGCTTTTTGTTTTGTTCCGAGTAGTGGGGAAAGAATATATTTGATATGGCGTATGAATACGTTTTGGTCTGACGGCCACGATGTATCACTACGCAATATCAAACCCCCTTTTTTCCACCGTCTTGGAACTATTTAGTGTTGTTCATGTATTAATACTCATTTCATTTTATATCCGGGTATTCGATATAGCAGTTCGATCCGTATTTCCAGATCACACCCACATCACACAAACATTAGGACTACTTAGATATCATCTCTGACTTCCGCGCTTCGATATTTTTAGATACATTTTTTTATAAATTCAGTTCGTTTTCAGTTTCTTTAATCCTGTCAAGATAAATATATTTCATAACCGTAAAAGAGGAGTAGTACATACAAAACAGAATTCCTGTGTTGTTCCTAGTCGAGAGAAGGTACTCGTTTGATATGACTTATGGACTCCAGTCACTATTATTTTTACTATATAGTCTCTACATTTTTTTCTTCTCAGTACTGGACTTTCCTTTGTGTCCAAAAGTGAATAAATCATGTCTTATTCTAACGTACCTTTCAAGATGAATTCACGGTGAACATTCTTGTCATAGATTATCCGGCATTCTTTTAAAAGGCTGGACTATAAACAAAACACCGTGCATTGGGTTACAGATTTCACTGCCAGATCATCATTATTGCCTAATTACCCAGTGTGTATTTATGCGGAAATACATACAGACAGCCACACCGTACTGCTCAGGTTCTAAAGAATAAACAATTACCCTTAAATTAACACTAAGAATGCCCAATCTAACTCTTGTATCACCACCAAACAGAGAGAGGGAAGATTGTTCTAAACTAGACTTGGACTACATTTGTGCATATTTAACCTGAAATAATAATTGTGACCCGATTCCTTATGACAACCTCGACGTATTCCGACGCCATATTAAGCTCGTCCTTTCCGCCGTCTCATAACAAAAGACGTATGTACTTTTGTGTACTTATTGCATATTAAGTTCCATGGTATACAAAGGGTACGATTGTGTTAAGAGTACGATGTGTTAAGGGTATGATTTGTTATAGATAGGATGTGTTAAGGATACGATGTGTTAAGAATATGACATTTATGAAACTAGTTGAACTTTTTACGTAAAATATTAAAGAGTGTTGTAAATTGTATGTGAAAATGCATGATTCTTTTAATTACATGAAAAGGGCTCATATGCATGCATACTTCCTTTAATTATATGCAATGGACACGAATGAATGATTCTTAATTACATGAAATGAGCACAAATGCATGATTCTTTGAATTAAATGAAATAGACACAAATGTATGATTCCTTTAATTATATGAAATAAACACAAATGCATAATTCTTTTAATTAAATGAAATAGACACAAATGTATGATTCTTTTAATTGCATGAAACTGACATATTTGCATGATCTTTTAATTACATACAATGAACACAAATGCATGATTATTTTCATTTAAAGAAATGGACACAAATGCATAATTATTTTAATTACATAAAATGAACATAAATGCACTATCCTTTTCATTACATAAAATGATGGCCACAAATGTATGATTCTTTGATTTACATAGAATGAACACAAATGCATGCTTCTTTTAAGTACTTAAATTGACACAAATGCATGGTTCTTTTCATGACATGAAATAGACGACGATTTAAAATATAAATATTTAGAAAATTGCGTCATAGCTTTTGCTACAAGTTGAGTCTGGTGCTTCTTTTGCCAGTTTCACGTGACGATATGACATTCTTATCTGCTATATTGTCAAGACGCGATATTTCACTAGCTAAATATAAAAACAAAATATGCATTGGGTTCAGTGATGTCAAATGATAATTAAAATTGCATAGTTTCGACGAATGCCCAGTTAACTCTTTACAATATAGATGACGCCGATGTGCAAGAATTTAATAATGGTATAATTCCTTTGAAATAGAACGTGATTGCAGCAAATATCTTTCAAGTCGTGTATCAATTGTCTTTTGGTAGCGAGATGCCGAAGCAAAACATTTTAAGATCACACAAAGAGATTTTTTTTAATCTTGTTTATTGCGGTTATTTAAATTTTTTTGCTGGAGTAAGTTAAACCACTTTCGGTGCTTTGGTAAATTTTATGACCATTAAAATCACATAATATACGGTTTTTGTATCGGAGATATGGGACACATTGGACTCTTTGATACGTATTTGTACGAAAGTTTATTGGAAATTTATTTGCCTCTTCTGTCATCGATCAGATAAGTTGTACATAATGCAGCCAATTCTTGTAATGTAATGGTGTGTGTTTGTCAGTTGGCTTTTAACAGCATCTTTTTATACATTATAGGCTATATCATGCCGAGGAAATGAGAGTTAAGTATTTATTTTTTCCAATGGCGTCTTTATGCTTCAGGTCCCAACAGGCCTGAACCGATAACCCGCGATCCTTGTATTACGAATCCGCTCTTTGCCATGTTGAATAAGCTTTGTGTGTATGTTACAAGCTTCCTGCCATATCATCTGCGCCCAGTTGTATTTGTAGCACATACATCTAACTTCTACGTAATTTTCACCTCTGACATAGCATTGTACGACGAAATAGCATTAACCGAACGGATGATTCCTTATTTTGAAAGTATGTTTCATTTTCAGGGCAGAACGACCAACTGCTTAAACAATCTAACAAATCAAAAACAGCTTTCTGAATTATTTGTTTGTTAACTCCAAGAAGCTATTTATTTAGTGTTTATTTATTTAGGTCATTTGATTCTGATAATGTACAAATTAATTTTGCAAGCATTGTTACACGTATTAATTTCATTATTTATTTTCTTCATTCTTCAACATTTTGGATGAAATCCAATAAACTAGGTATAAGCTGAGACTCATCTAGATTGTCTTTGTTAATTTATGCACTGACTTATAAATGTCATACACAAATAACGGCATGGTTAATGTCGTATTTTCTGGAAGTATTACATTTGAATAAAATAACGGAAATTTTTAGTGCAGGCGAACTTTCCATAACCGTCCGAATCACATCTGTTTGCTTTCTCGTCCTACGCAGAAGTAAAGAGGCATGACAAATATAAATTTCATGTTATTAACGTGTTGGTATTAAAGCTGCTTTCTATTGAATATAAATTGCACCCGTGACTGATTAGCACTCTCGAAAAGAAAAAAAAAATCAGAGAAAATAAACATTATTAATTTTCTTAGGGACTGCATCGCAATAGCAGCTGAATGACTCATCTGACGTAGTGATACATTCAGAGCGCCAGTTTTGTTGCAGGGATCACATACGTATTGTAAACAGGTGGCTTGATAGGACACCTTACAAATTCGCCGCGTTGCAGTAAACAGAACCGATGTTATTTTTCCCACAACACCTTGCGTGCACCGCCATATTGTTTTCGGACAAATGAAAAGCAACATTGCAGTATACATGTCTTGTGCACTGTAAACTATGTAGCTCAACTCGTATCAGTTTGTGCAAAGAACACACAAGGATAAATTAAAAATCCAGATTTGGTAGATTAAACAAATAAATAGTTGTGCTATGGTCTTTAAGTCCTCTAATTGGAAGAGATTATAGATATATCAGCTTAAAAGATAATTCGTTTATTATTATTGTAATAAAACACTGTATAATAAAATCCCGGTTTATTGTCGCAATTTGCACCTTGTATTTATATTCCTGTTTTCAGTCAAATTAGAATGTCCGTTTGCGAATTGGAATGGTCATTGATTATCCTTTTCTTTATTTTCAAACGTGTGTAAATTTATATATTTCTTAATTCTCCTATTTTGTCTCTCTTTCCTACATTATTGTTCGTTCGTCCGTGTGTTGGTTCTTTCATTAATTTTGCCCTGAAGTTCAATTTTTTACTTAACCACTTATATGCACCTACTTATGTTTGTTCGTTCGTCTTATTGTGCATTCTTTTTAATTCCAAGAGTGACTTATGAAAGTGAAAACCAAATGAATTACAGTATTAGTGGCATTCTCACTGATAACTATTTAGAAGAATAGCATAGTCAGAAAAATCTGTAGCCATAGGATTATAATTAATTTCGTACTCAAGTTCTGGAGGAATTGCTGAAGATTATTTGAATATTTTTAAACCAACATACATGCACGATTTAAACGTTTTTAATAATCATTTGTTTTTCAGACAGTTAAAAATTGCATGAAACATTGTCAGCTATACGTAAATCAACGAACAAATCCATGTGTTATAAAGAATCAAGCCATTACGGAATTTTGAGAAACATCTATGAATTTTGTTTTTTTGTTTTACTTCCTTCTGAACATATCGCTATATGGATGTTCTAGCCAAAAACAGGTAGATATGAAGGTGACATTGATTTAAAGATTTTTTGTAACATTTATTCCAGCAATAATTTACTATTAGTTGATGATAAATATCTTGCAGTTTTTGTTCGCAAACTCTACCATAATATTAGAGAAAAAATTAAGATAAACGTTGCGATGCGCGACCATCTTTAGAAGAAATGTATATCTTGAAGTGCACAGTTATATTCTATTTATCACGAAGACAAAAACCTATACTTAACGTCCGACAGTTAAATACGAGAAGTGTATTGCGTTCCTTTTTGTGTGTATTAAATGGGACGGTAGCCTAAATGACTGAAATAGAGAATTTACATCTATTTCCACAAGTAGGATGATGACATTGTAACCACCATTTCGGATTGACAACAGATGACATTGTAACCACTATTTCAGTTGGGTAACAGAGATGACATTGTAAAATTGTCAAGACTTTGTAGGGATATCCTAAACAACCTGGCTGGCTATATTGGTGTGATGACACCTTTTAGAGCGTAAGTTTTGTTGTCATGACATCATATGTGTCTATTGGTGTGGTGATATCCCGAGAGTGCTAGTTTTTCTTATAGGAAATAAATATGTATCGTAAATATTGTTCAGTATTTATTTTATAAGAAAAAGTAAATAAAATTTTAACTGGAGAAATTTCGCGGTTATAAAATGTAAGAATTCTACGTCAGATTAAATGACAAGACAGAAGTCAAACGAATTTTTTCACCTACTGAAAACAGTGACTATGCAGTATAATAAATACACAAAGTTGTATTCGTGTTTTGCTACAAGTAGAGATAACGAACGCGTTTAATAAAGCGTATGAATACTTCTCGGCCTGGTGGCTTGACGAATCCCCACGCCATATCCAACTCGTTCTTTCAAACAACTTAGAACAAAACTCGTATATATTTTTGTTTATGGATTATATTCTAAATTTCGGCATTCAAACTCGTCATAGCAATATAACGTCATGGATGTTATTTTGTAATGCCTCATACCTACCATAATTAGTACACGGGCATCCTATCTAATATCGTCAAGGCTGATATATTAATAATATGACTTCATTATGTATGACGTGTAACAGTGATTAGGAAAGACACAGATTATGTGCCGTCCGCATGTTCATCTGAATATTTGCCATTGCAATTTACACACTGCTCAATGAAATGATAAATTATGTGTAGAAACGAAAATAGGACCCATTCATATGATCAAAATCCACCGAAAACTGGTAATTGATGGTCCACAGTGAAAACTATTCTAGCACATCACTATAGTTATTGACCAAGGATGTCCGACTACGCGAATATTATATGTAGGTACGTAGTCATGGCAGTTAGCTCACATGTGTATACGATTAACTAACAGTAGGGGGTAGTTCTAATACAGCGATTTTCTTAGATTCCCGAAAGTATTGTATTCTGTGTCAGATTAAATGACAAGACAGAAGTCAAACGAATACAGTATATATTCGCTTATAAGCTAATTCAACTGCAAAAAGCGCAGACCCAGAATTGCTGGCGCATGATGCATTGGCAGATCTGGATCCATGCAGTTTGTCAGGAGCAATCAGTAGAATACACCCTAAACTGCAAGCGCATTGTGCTACAGCAGATAAGGAACTTCGTTGTATGCAGATTGAGTCGACTTATAAGCGAGCAATACGGTACGCGTAAAACTAGCTCTCTCTCTCTCTCTCTCTCTCTCTCTCTCTCTCTCACACACACACACACACACACACACATGTAATTAAGGAAAGGAAATGTTCCATTATAAAGTACATGATAAAGTACCTTTAAGGTATGAGAGAAAGCATGAAAGAAATGTTATTCATATATAAACTTCATATTTTGATTGTTTCCATTATCTCGTGTTGTATGATGACAAGTACCTTAAGTACATATTTAATAAATGAATAATTTTGATGACATCTCACCACTCCCATCCCCGTCCATCTTGCTGTCTTGAACATAAAACAAAATCTTTGTATAATTTCCGCATATTGTTGCATAGTTGAGACTGGTTCTGAACTAGTATTTTAACATTTCAGTTGTATTGACGAATTCATCTGTATTTATTTAAAATGAATTGAAGATCAGTCCTACAGTTACCTAGCAACAAACGATTTGATGCAAGACTTTAAAACAGAACTATGAAGAGGTTTTACAGTAGTAGTGGTAATAGTAGTAGTTGATTTAATGCAACGCTGACTCTGTAAACTGTCGAATATATCTTACTTTCAGAAGTAGTTGTCGTCTGCAAAGTAATGTCTTATCTTCACCAGTAGTAGTAGCAGCATCAGTAGTTGTAGTAGTAGTAGAAACAGAAGCAGGATATAAAATAAACATTTAAATTCTTTATTTAATCATCGTAAAACATTTTAATTAGACGTACTTTTTATAATTAAAAGCCTCGAGGTGAAAATACTCTAAAGAGATTGATCTGTTCACGTATAGTTTATGCAGCAATGGAAGTAATGTTTCAAATAAATTTTTAATTACAATTCTTTAATCACTGTCGAACCTTTTAATTACATTTGCTTTCCGGAATCAAAACTTAATCTATAGATTGATCATTTATAATGGTACTACCCCTACAACTGTTTGGATGGTTGAAGTGGCCAATGTACATGCATGTGCTTAGAATACCTAGAAAACTTGTCGGACCAATTTAGTATACCATCTGATGGGAATTTGGGAGAAGTGTTGCTATTTGTGGAAACAATACTGTACAACACTATGCAGATGTTATTCATGACTTGCCATAGATGCCCGCATGTAAGGAAAGTACAATGGAAAGCAGAAAAATTTTAGAGGGAATCATGGCAAAGTTTTCCATCTTAAGCAGAATGACAGAAAAGTTCACTATTAGTGATAATTTCACACAGATCTCCATTTACACCAAGAACTTTCTTGGGGAATATAATCACTCATAAATTATGGTGGGGTTGGGTAGGAGTCATAATATCGTCATACAACGAAAAGATAAAAAGTAAACAAAACGTAAAGTATATTAATATCCAGAGATGCGTTTTTCGTGTAAATATTTACATTATCGCAAGCTGGTTTCCAGAACTGTGCTCTAAATATGAAAATAATTCCTACCAAAAACAAATCATTGGAAGACAAGGGGCAGGTGTTTCACACATATACTTGCACTTAAAAGCTGGACGGACTAGAAATTGTTGTTTCTTGCTAAAACGAACTTCACCGTCACAAGTTTACTTACATGTATCTGCTTCGGACTGTAAAAGAGACGTGCTGAAAATTAAAAACGTACCCAAAACTTTTGCTTTATTTTCGCCCCAAATAATTCGAGTACTAATCAGTAAAATTCACAGGTTTAGATGAAATATGTCACATTCAAGGTGAAGGACAAGTCACTTGATATACTTTTACTGTCGCCTCTTTTAGCTTTAAAAACTATTTTGTAACACAAAGCATCGTTGTTTGTTTATTAATAGATGTAGAGTAAAGTAATCCATGTTCCTGGATAGGAAATTCTGTAGTTTAAAATAAATCTCATTGGAGATCATCAAATATGGAGGCTTCTGTTTACACTTATCTTTAGAATCTGTTATACCCAAAAGCCCCAAATTCGTTGTTCTCTTAAAATGTTATTGCATTGTTTACAAAATGTTACTTTGCCTTTACTAATATGGAGCAGGCGTTACCTCCCCATGATATGTATGTGGAAGTGGCATAACTGTCGAACATAGAACTCGTTTACGTGGAGATTACAACGTAAGCGACTCCGACAAGCGAAGGAAAGAACGGTGATTTTGTGGCAGTATGGAACTGTCACATTTGCAATGACTAATATTGTACAACTACAGTCAACATAGTCATCAATGGCTAAAGAATGCTATTAAAGCAACAACTAAATTTTAATGATGAAATTGTTGGGAAGAATGACAAAAGTACAGTGCATGACATTGTATCAGCGAAATGTGTCAGCTTCTATAGGATAAACGTTTTGGGTAAAAAATTATTGCTATTAACTCTTTGAGAATAAACTTTAGGTAACTGCCATGATATATAATGGAAACCGACCTTTCGAGACATAATATTTCACGTTTAACTTCTTATTTGCTGCGTTAGTTCTTCTTAATTTATAAATACAGGAAATGTTTTAAAATGTCCTTTCAGTTTTAATTCCTGGTTCACATGAAAGGAGACTAGATATTTTTCAAAGCTAAAGCTAGCTCTCTCTCTCTCTCTCTCTCTCTCTCTCTCTCTCTCTCTCTCTCTCTCTCTCTCTCTCTCCACGGTATTCGTACTCATAATGCAAGAGTCGCGGTACAAAACCCATCCAGGCCAGTCCGGGTTGGCTTCCCTAAGTGTGTCCTTACAAAAGGCCATGTAGCTCCAATATCCTTGGCATGATATCGCCACATCATGTATGAAAGTGACATTAAAAGCCAACCAACAAAAACACCAATTCTCTCTCTCTCTCTCTCGATCGATCGATGGTAGGATGGATAGATGAATTGAATGAGCAGTACCCGCCAAGTTCTTAATGATTTGCTTCTCCGGATGGAGACAGTTTAAAATTTTTCAATCAGTATTTTAGGTGCCTTTCTTTGTTAAGAAATTTTCGAAAATGTAAACAACTGCCTCTTTTGGGTTTCTTTGGAAGGGGGAGGGGGCACAATTTGCGACATCAAAAACCGTTATTGTCACTTAAAATGACCGTCAATATAAACACACTTCTGTAGAAATGGATGCTGTGCCCCATTCTACTCATACAGCAAACGTAACTTCAGACAGAATGTAAGTCAAGGGACGTAATGCATTCAGTAATTTTAGACGTTTCTGTCTGGCGCTAAATTTTGGAAATTCGGTTCGAGTATATTGAACTGGAGCTGTTTATTCCTTATTTACGCATATTTTTCTCCAAGGAATAAAAAATGTAATAATTGAAAATTTTCCCCATAATTGACCTTAAATTTGTGAATGGAAACGGGGTCCTAGATGGATCGTTTTTCGTGGGGTTTTTCAGTTCGTGGCTTGTAGCAACTACGAAAAACACGCAGATTGGTACTGAAGAATGAAAGAGAGTTCATTGTAACGTGAACATACAATATCCATGGTCATGTGAACACACAATATCCATAGTAATATGAACACACAATGTCCATAGTAATGTGAACACACAATGGCCATAGTAATGCCAACATACAATGGCCATAGTAATGTGAACACACAATGTTCATGGTAATGTAAATACACAATGGTTATAGTAATGTGAACGCACAATGTACATAGTGATGTGAACATACAAGGTTCATAGTAATGTGAACACACAATGTCCATAATTAGTTCTTGAGTACCCTGGGAAGAACTTAACGTAAAAATAATTAGTCTCATGAAACTGCTCATAGTTTTTGAGAAATCCTCAAATTTATATTTTTCTTGCAGTCCACAGCAGTTAATAAGAAACATGTGAAAAAGTCGGCACTTTTCCCAAAATGTGGTCGGCTTGCTTGTTATAGCAAAGAACTGCTAATCTTCTCTATAAACATTCGGACAGGGGTATACGGTACCTTCTCTATAAACATTCAGACAGGGGTATACGGTACCCTCTCTATAAACATTCAGACGGATATACGGTACCCTCTCTATAAACATTCAGACAGGGGTATACGGTACCCTCTCTATAAACATTCAGACAGGGGTATACGGTACCCT
>JAECUM010060758.1:0-31836 GCA_016617855.1 Megalonaias nervosa
CTATAAAAGTCTCTGGTGATAGAAAAGAGAATTTTTAGAGATGGATCGTTTCATACAATGTCCATGTTTTATCCTATCAAATCAGGATCTACAAAAAAAAATGTTTCCATTGGATAACATCATGCTGCTCAGTAAGACATGTATAACAATTTGCCTTCGAAAATGATATTAAAGAGTAGAAGAACAAACTGAATCATTCAATTTGGGTAAATGTTTCCTTAATTAAATTTTGAACAGCATTATCTATCCATTCTCGGGCGAGATCGTGTTGCATGGCGAGCAACTACTCCTATAATGAAAACTATTGGAACAAAGGTCCTTCAAGGCACAATTGTAATAACAAAGCAACAATACATGTTTTATTTATGAAGCAATTTCCTCAGCAGATTTTATTTCCTCATTAATTTATGTTTAGTTTGTATATATGCAGCTAAAAGCCATGCAACTTGCACATGGTGTAGATAGAAACTTTGATTAAATGACATAATTTACAGTAACAAATAATTCCGTTTTATGTCATGTAGTCGTCATCAATTATTCTGAAGTTCAGTTGTCGAGTTTAAAAAATATGCACTATAAATTACAACATCTAACAATGATTTGGACCTTTTAGTAACTATAGCATTGTCAAGCATTTCCTATGTCGGTCGTCTTGATTTATTTTTCTTTGATTTCGTCCAACTCTTTTTCATTACCATTTTTACCTGTTATGTCTTAGTATGTTCCATTTGAACTGCTATGTTCAATTCATGTTTGAACTCTTCCAATTCGGGCAAAATGGGGTATTGTCACTCGATAAATTCTAACTCTTTTTTAAGCTTTCCGTTGTGACTGATCTATTTCTTCACTATTCCAGTAACTGAAGAATGGCAAAGGGTTTAGATTTTGACATTAATAAATTTTGAAAGTGTAGGAAGACAATGGTGTAACAGATGCAAAAGATCAAGTGCAGCTGATAAATGTAAATCTTGTGAGTGGCTATACCCTGTGTTTCTAAAGTTGTTTCGAAGTCGTCTTTAAGACTTATTGACAAACTGAAGAAATCTATAAAACGAGGACTTAAAATACACGAAGAGCATTATGAATAAGATATTACAAAACAATAAAAATGAGAACACTATATTATTAAAGTCCCTATTGGTGATTACTTCAAAACTACCAAGAAATAAATCAGAAAAAGAATGATAGCGCTAATAACTATATCAGATAATGCAATGATTAATTTAGACAGGTTAGGTTGGATAAGGTGGGAAAGAAAATAGGTTTATTTAGTGAGTTATCTGTTGATGATTCTGCACATTATATACAACCGAAATATTCATTTATATCTATTGGTGTACCAAGCCAATCTAAATAAATACTCGAGGAAATAGAAAGACATGATTTAGATCGTACAGGTTCGTATCTAAGAAGCGAAGTACGACTATTTGAACCTAAATAACTAATTGCTAAATAAAATTTAAAGAGTACAAAAAGAATATTTAAAAATTCAGAAAGAAAAGAAATGAATAATAGAAGGTCCAAACTGGTTGAAAGTATTGAAGGATGTGAAAATGTGTACACGTTCGATATGGAAATAAATTAAGACGATGAGATGTAAGCTTCCTCTCTGTGAAAAATTAAGTTATTGGAAGAAAAGGGTGTAATAACTGATGCTATTTCTACAGCAAGACCTATGACAATATCAACAATTGTTTTGTATATAGCTAATGCCGTGAAAAGTGGTGTTTGTTCTATTATTGATCCAATTGCATATAATAACCCTACTCCAAATATATACTTTTTTGACAAATTGTAGGGAATTATTTGTTTGAGCTATCTTAAAAGGTAGCTTCACAATTCCATGGAATTAGTGGTAGTGTAATAATGTATATAGCCTCGCGGAGTGCTGGCAACTAGTTTCTTTCTTTGCTGAGCATGTATTTTATGTGCATTAGAATTAATTGATTTGTTATTTGAGATTATACCAAAGACGCAAACAAAGTATCTAGAAGAGACATTTTTGTCGTCATTGAAATAGAATAACAAGGTCTTTCTTTGAAATAAATTAACCTATTTCAACGGGTAAACAATAGCAGGCCCTGCAAACATTAGTGTCACCGTAAATGATTGCTTGTTTATTTCATGGTCGATATTGTTTTTGGCGTGTCTAAATTGTCATGTATAATCGAGACAGACACAATGTGCACACAATCTCACTGTCAGCTGTGACATGCGAAATATCATCACTGGCAATGGGGTATTCTGGAGGAACCTCACTACCATAACCTTCTTATCTACATTGGCTTTGCACGCGCTATCTATTTGTTGGTCCTCTAAAATGTCTTGTCATACTGCAACAGATTGTTTATTAGCCTTAATCCAGCTGTGTATTGCATTGGTATTGATGTTAGGTTTAATCATAGTTAAAAACGA
This sequence comes from Megalonaias nervosa, assembly GCA_016617855.1. Taxonomy (NCBI): domain Eukaryota; kingdom Metazoa; phylum Mollusca; class Bivalvia; order Unionida; family Unionidae; genus Megalonaias; species Megalonaias nervosa. The sequence goes on from JAECUM010060758.1 coordinate 2,416, forward strand.
GTCACTGGATGTCTGTGTTTAGCTGTTATATATGACAACGTTTTCCATTTCCATAACCATATCTCTCGGTACAAAAAGATACCGTCACAACTTCTTTAATACTAATTTCACTTCTGAATCAGTTATACATTATTAAAATATTTTCTTGGTTTCGTATTAAACTCATAAACTTATTATATCACTTCTTTCAAGAAGGTCATATTTATCACCATGTAGCTTTGTACCATTATTTTTTTTTATGTTATGTTATGTAAAAATAATCACTTTTTCTATCCGCTGTGATAGCTTAGCATCTTTGATAGCATAGCTTTTCAATAGAAGATTGTACTAATTTAAATTGCACAAGTTTTCTTACTATTCTCTGTTTTCTTTCAATAATGCCCTCGTGGTATTCATTTGTTTTGTAACTGTGCTTTCCTTTAAAATTGGTTTAGTGAAAAAATAATCTTGAGTCATTCACTGGTACTAGAACTATGCTAGCTTATTCTTTACATTTTGCTGTTTTCTGAAATAAAATCCTCAGTTCATTAAGCAGTAACATAAATGGGCTAAGGTAGTTAGCATTTTGTGAGAGTGGACTTTTCATTTATCAGTGGATAATTTTGTGTTTGTGTTTAGTGTACGTGAGAGAAGCCCATACAAAATCTTTAAATGTACAAGTGTGCTATTACTCTGACTACGACAACGTATAACAATGTTTCTTAAAAGTAAAGACCTAGTGGACTTCATTTGACATCAATGAGTTAAACTTACAATGCCACTGTGCAATATCAAACTTATCATGAATTTAACATTTTAAGCTCTTTAACTCAAACGAATGGTGAAAGACTTTATTCTATAAAGAAATATGGAACATCCTCCCTACACAGCAAAGCAACTATGTGAGAAAACAATTTTTGGTTGCATCCTATTATCTGCATTTGTCGTCAAGCAAACCAAAATATTTTTGATACTATAATAGAATTAAGGTTGTTTTCCTTGGCGATGAGGGTGTTGCTATATATTTTCCACAGATGCAATAAAATCATATTTCAATTCAGAGTGATCTAATTCTTTTAATTTTCTAATTTGGCATGTCCATGAACAAATCAAACTGGTATTAATAGATCATAGGATATTTGAGTTACTTGTGGGACACTCATCTCATTGAGAAAGAACGGGTCAGATGTCATATTGTTTGAACCACTTTTACAAAGGTAAGTTCTCGCTCTTTTTCCATATCATCTGGATACTGTATAGCTTAATCAGTGGCCAGCGGACCTCAAATTGTTATCATCCTAAAAGGATTTTGTACTGACTAATTCTCAATAACCGAGGAAACATACAAACGAGATCAGCGAATATTCATATGGGAAATTAGTAACTTATACTAAGAGTTTTCATAATGACAGAGTTCTTCTTGAACGGGTTTGACACTACTTTTAAAATGCCATGTCATCCACAGGTCGCGGCAGGCAAAGCCGAATCGGTGTTAATTCCTATCGTTCCAGTGACCGTCGGCAAGATAAATTTATCAGTGAAAGCTCAGAGTATTCTTGCGGCTGATGGTGTAACAAGGCAGCTGCTTGTAGAGGTACACTACTTTTCTATGAAAGTATTTCATATAATCCCATACGATTCTACTTCAATTTTATATCCTGATCTAACTCCATTCTATATAGCTACGTAATTTATAGTGGAACTATGGTTGATGATTCTTCACCAAATTGTAAATTACTGGCAAACATAAACAACAAAGGGCACATGAAAGCTAGGAAACAGGAGAGTTCATAAGCTTAAAAATAAACAACAGCAAAGTTCCTCAACTAGAGGAAAAGAAAACAGTGTGTGTATAAAAATAATAGAGTATGAAAGAGAAATCATGAGTTAGAAATTGAACTACAGCAGTTAAAATTATTTATTTATATCCAATAATATCCATCTGTTATGATTATATATTAACAGTGTCGGGCCTTAATTGAGAATCAACTTAATTTTATAAACATTTTGGAGCGGAAATCTTTATCTTACATTTATATTTTTAATGAAATGATCGATGTATTTTTACTTTTCCTCACCTTTGAGTAAAGCTACGAGGTCGATTATATGAAAGTGATGTGTACTTTTTGCATAGATTAAAAGCATCGTGTAACATAGCTGCAGTACAAGATAATACAAATATTACTCAGTCTATCTCTAGCACAGAAAAATGTACTTCTGCTGTACTTCAAAACCCCAGTACTTCCAAATACGTTTCAATGCCATATGCCATTAAAATATGTAGCAATTTTTATTATTTCCAGTGGGTGAAGAGACTGTAAAAGCTTTAAAATACAAAAAACGTATTCAGTTCACATTCGACATAAATCGTTTTGTATAGTCTTTGTCAGCTTTATGCATGCAGCAGTTTAATGACCTTTCAACTTTTGCCAGATCTCTCTACAACAGCTCGGGACAATAAGAAACTACATTTACCGAAGGTACAGTTCGATTTCAGTCAAGAGAAAAATCTATAATTTATTAATTGAGATTCTGATTCGTAATCCATGAGATGTTGCTTTGATGTCAGTCGACTTTAGTCCAGGTCGGCTTTCTATATGTATTTCTACGAAAGGCACTTACCTGCCATTTCCTCAGCATGATATAGCCAATGGAGGCGCTAAAAATATAAATTTATGTCTCGTGCCATCGCGCTGCCGATGGAAATGACATTTCAGGAGGCAATAAAATGGATGATAACGCATGCGCGTTATTGGATCTGCCAGCAACTTGATTGGAAATTCGAGGAGAGAAATATCTACCGGGATATAATTATTATGGCTCTGGGACTTGGCTGAATATTCAATTGGATCTTGGTGATCGTCCAAGACCCGGCGAGAATCTAGTCAACGGACTAATATTTAAAATGCTAACATTCTCATTATGGAATCCGTATATTATAGTACCAGTAGTTATTGGAAAGTCACCGCAGCTATCAGCAAATTAGCGAGTTCCGCTCCCGTTTGTAAAAAGGTTTCCGCTGATTTGTTGGAGCGACAAGACTTATGGTAGATTTACTTACCGGCACCCAAAACCTTCCTCGTGGGTGTTTTGGCGTCAGAACACCCAATAACGTTCACCAGGCTGAAATTTTTATTTCTGCCACACAACAAAATATGCAAATACGCTCTGATCGCCGTCGTTATACCCAGTCGACTCAAGGAAGCTGAACCAGTGACATCCAAAGCAACCACCGAGGTCACAAACGCATTCAGACACATAAACATGCGTGTACCATTAATCTGGCGGCAGGGTCGCTAGAACCCCTACGTCGGTTACACTCAGGGCACATCAGGATGACGTTACCGCGTAGATGACCTCGTTTATTATCTATACGGTCTGCGGTAAATTGTCTAGAATCACCGGCGGGGGTAATCCCATAACATTTCGACGTTACGTAGTTTTTGTTATGACTGTTTTGTTGTTGCGTCAAGTTGATAATGTAATCCACTGTGATATCACAACGGCGCTCAGGAGCGCCTCGCACTTGTTTTCGTCACAACATGGGTACATTGGCTATCAAGGTGCACGTTTTCTATGGTAGAGACGCCTGGTGGTCCTGGCGGCACGCTAGTGTACTAGCAATAGGTTATCTACTGTCGCCTGTCGATAAATCACCAAGGACCACTCGCGACAATTGTAATATGTATTCGACTCGCGATACGACGAGAGATTTATTGCCAACTGATGCACTTAACGCGCGTTTAGCTACACACATTGGGAGTTGAGAACCAGATTTAGTGTCTCATTTCGGTCGCCACCAACTCTTCCCGGTATTGTCATATGGATATTTTGACGACGAATATCCGCTAGTCCATAGATCAACAGAACAAATTTATTGGACTATTCTGTTTGGTGAAGTTTAAATAAATCTTGCTGAAGCTTGTCACTAACTTGTTTTCGAGAAACTACATTCAGATCTGTTGGTGTCCACATGTCGAAAAAGTTTCAGCAAACTGTTTCAGGCATTTCTTCTCACTGCACTTGGTCGGATGCCAACGGTATACTCGCCTTCAGTCGTCGCAGCGAATTGTCTTTGGCATGATAATCATCAAAACTTTCTTCATAATAATCAACGCAGGTGGCTAGTCATGCTGTCTATGATTCGGCAGTAATAGGGGGTGGTTGACCTTGATCATGACACATAATCACACAATCCGACTTAGTGCTCAGCCATATCAAAAAGATTTCCAATGTTGTCGCCGCCAAAGTACAGACTTCATCTCATATTATCACACGTTTCGTACATGCTTCCCATTCTCGCTGGATCCCAGCTGGAATCACCCGGCCATCTGAAGAAACTGTGATAAGTTTGGGATTTAACATGTTTGGTTTCTCTCATGACGCTTGCGAGTTTATACGTGGGCGTTAAGACAACAAAAGTGGTGAAATTTGTAAACAGTTTGATAACCGGTGTTTCTTTACCAGAACCCCTCCACCATTCGCTAATCATGAAGTTTGCACAGCGTTTCTTCGGTTCATACGTCATTGAATTTAAAAACATGAACAGTCAATCCTTAAATGTTCCTAATTAGTTTCAGAGTGGGGAAAAGAGCACCAGGGAGGACTCCCCTCGGTGTGTTTATTTTGCTATTTAATTGGGTTGGGGACGGATCCTACTAGAAAAAAACAATTGTTTTCTGGTCGCGGTGTTGTGATTTTATATCTGGATATATGGTAACCATAAACAGTTTACCGGGAAATAAATCCCTTTCACCACTATCAGTCCTTCTGTCAATCGGACAGTAAAATATCATTTTTGTAGGTGCAGTCCCCAGCCTATTGTTTAATTTAAGTCTAATGATCTGTTTACCGGTTATATTTTGTGCGCCCATTTTCTTTTGTTACATCAGTTTAGAACTATGGTTTTTGTTAATATTTGAAGCAATTATCCCTCTTGCTTCTCTCTTGTTTAAATAGACCATTTTGTCTCATTGGTTTACCATTTGGATATGTAACATCAAATCTCCTGTTAATAAAGTTTTGCTCTTTTTCTTGAGCATTCAATATCTGTTCACATTATATACCGTAAGAGAACATTTACATAACCATGCCGTCATATACATATCGACAGTATCAGGCTGTGGTAGGCAAACTTCAAGTGAAATAATAGCGTTTCAGCTAATCATATTCGTCGATCTTTTCACTTTGGTCGAGTTAGCGAGCGACTTTCACATCAAGGAGACGTTAAAGACTGCGCCGAAACTCTAAAGTGGTTGCACAGCTAATTGAAGTAAAAATCAGATTTTATTTTCATTAAATAATAAAGACACGTAATCTCATCCATGTGAACAGAAGGCCAAGAACACAAATAGTACAACTGATAGTATTGACAATATTTGTTGCTTTATATCGCTCCTTCTCTCGCCTTAATAGCAAGTTTCTGCTGGTTTATTGAAGTCAGTTTACATTAGCGTCTATTTCTGTTAATGCATATTGCTTGTGTGGCCATTTGATTACTAATAATTGTTCTATATATTTATTTTACACGGGACTTTATGCACGTAACCAAAATAATATCATTTGGCGGCAGTGAATAATACTTTAATGACGTTCTTAAACTATGCAAAATTCATCAAAAGACAACAAGTGCGTAGAGGAAAAAACGCCCAGATATATAAAGATCCAAAAAGGTTTGTCTGCTTATTGAATGCAGCATTTGTTCTAGGCTTCATATGTGTATCATACAACTTCACCCATACTTTCTTCATCTCCTTTGACAAAAAATTCACTATTAAAACTAGTATAGCAGCTAATGGATATAGAATTAATTATGTAAAACAGACTTAGCAATAACCTAAACAGCTGAAAAGAATTTGTTTTAGTTTGCATTCTTTAAATAAACATCTTGGAAATAAAGCCATGATTACACGTTGCTTTAGATCATGACATGTAGATTTTCCAGGTATAATGCAACCCCGCACCTCAGGCTGTAATTAAAACCTACAATTAGTGTTTCTATCGCATTTTTCAGGCTATTTTACACTAAATAGTTTATATAACAGTCTATTAAAAATGAAACTTTCAAAGTATTAAGTTTTTATTAGGTATGAATAAATTAATGGACGTTTGCATTCTTTTAATTATATTCGATAGTTATTTATTTATTTTCATTTTTTTTTTCTCTTTCTACAGCCTGAAGGCGCTCACAAGGAGTACAACTATCCTTTCATCATAGCCGCAGGGTTCCAAATAAATGTCCCAATAATACTGCCACCACATGTCGTTGCAGATTCCCTCAAAATCAGAGTTACTGCTATAGGTGTGTATATTTCACCTATTATGTGGCAATCAATGAGTCCCCAATTCCCCTTTATTTCCTGATTTTGACCTCCAACGGTCCTCTAGTAAATCAGGGAGTCGTGGTAGGTCATTAGGTAGAACCTCGCCTGATAGAAAATAATAAACCAGTCACCTAGCCAATCATTTCCCAGGTGATTACCTGCTCGGCTCATCTTGCCTGAAGAAGAGGACACACTTTTAAATTAATGGATAGACATTTAGAGAGTTTACGTATTTAAGTGGTAACATTTTTAAAATAAACACGTTTTTCCTAATAGAAAATGTATCAAACTCATGAGTAACATTTGTATGTTTGATTCCTTAATTTAATATGACACAATGTGTTTAAAATTCAACATTTACTGTTATGTGTAGGCTCGTACAAAAGTAACAAAAGAAAAGAGTGAAGCCAACAAGCTTTGGAAAATTTAACAAAATAATTTATTTCCATAGAAAACAAGGTAAAAATATAAAAAGGACTTATGTGAATCTAATCCAAAAATTAATCCTAGAATTTAAAAATATAAGTCCTATCACTAAAAAGTTCTAAATGAATCAAAGTTCGAATCCCGATGAAGTTCCAATATGGAAGGCGATGACGTCTTCTATATCCTGTTTAGTGTTGTTGTGTCAACAGTTCCTTGTTGAATTTTATGAATCAAGAATAATATTCCGGCTTTAGAATTCCTGAATAAATTTCCAACAACCGTCTTTGTCCAAGAATTGTTATGAGCACCAAAACTTTTCAGGGAAGATAAATTATTAAATCAGAAAAATAAAAGAATTTTAAATCAAACTGGCATCACCATAAAAACACCTTGAGCTCTAAAGGTGAGAATTTACGACTGCCTGAAAACAATAAATACGTTAGTTTAACGCACAATTTTAGATCACGTGACGGGGTCACGTGTTCACTTAGTTCGAACAACGCAGTAAAAAAATATGTCAATTAGCACGTAGACGATTTACAGGTTCGATTGTACTGAACGAATCTCACTATAAGATTCAAAAATTCAAACAATCGTTGTTTACAACAGAACTGACGCAAGCCAAGAATGACCTTGATTACGACCAATGATTTTCACCTTGTGTTTACAATTTTGAACCAAGGTCAAGAACTAGGTCAGCTAAAAATACAATCTAGCAATAGTGATTATTTACTAGAACTGAACTGAATTTTCTAGAAAAAAAAGTTAAATCCAGTGAATAAAGTTCTTACAATAACATGTAATGAAATAAAAATAAAATAAAAACTTTAAAACTAACTCACAAATAATTAAATTACATATACGTAACACTTCCCCCATAAAGAAAAAGAAAGATTTATATAATAAAGCTTTATTTTACCATATGTTAAATTATACATGAGGTAAAAAAAATTACATAAGAACTTTTATGAATTATATAAAGGGTACATGAAGTAATATTTCTATACACGGGAAATTGCATCTGCAATTAAATTGTCTTTTCCCTTGATGTGCCTGATGTCAAGATTATATTCTTGTAACAACAGACTCCATCTTAATAATCTTTGATTTTTGTTTTCCATCTTGTCGATGAAAGTAAGGGGGTTGTGATCACTAAACACAACAATCGGAGAAGGAGCTGAAGTAAGGTAAACTTCAAATGTTGTAATGCCAATATTAAAGCCAAACATTCCTTCTCGATTGTTGAATAATTTCTTTGGTGCTTATTTAATTTCTTAGAGAAATAGCACACTGGATGATCAACACCATTTCTATCTTCTTGAATCAATACTGCTCCAAGCGCAACATCACTTGCATCAACAGATAGTTTTTAAAGACTGATTGAAATTTGGAGCTGTAAGAACTGGTGCACTTTTAAGTATGGCCTTTAACTTGTCAAAAGCCTCCTGATATTTTTCAGTCCAAAGAAACTTGTTTTTCTTGCTCAATATATTTATCAAGGGTTCAGCAATATTAGAGAAATTGGAACAAAATTTCCGATAGTATCTAGCCATACCCAAAAATCGCATCAGTTGCTTTTTACTGACAGACACAGGGAATTCAGAGATAGCCTTGACCTTAGCATCTATAGGTTTAACTTGTTCATGTCCCACAATATGGCCTAGAAAAGTTACACAAGCACGGCAGAATTCACTTTTGGATAAATTTATTGTCAAATTTGCATCATTGAGGCTGTCGAAGAATTTCCGAATTGTTGCTAGATGTGCTTTCCAGGTGTCGTTGTAGATGATGACATCATCGATGTAAGCGTCACAATTATCTATCACAAACGTTGAAAAGTACTTGGCGAACCCTTCATCCCAAACGGTATCACTTTGCATTGGTAAAGTCCATCTGGAGTCACGAATGCCGACATTTCCATTGCTCTTTCCGTTAGTGGAATTTGCCAAAATCCTTTCAGAAGATCAAATTTGGTGACATACTTGGCATTTCCAATTTTATCAATGCAATCGTCGATTTTTGGTAATGGAAATGAATCTGTTGTAGTCACACTGTTCACCTTCCTATAATCAGTGCACATACGGAAAGTTTTATCTTGTTTCGGAACAAGTATATATGGTGAACTCCAGTCACTTTTACTGGGCTCTATGAAATCATTCTCCAGCAAATATTGAATTTCCTTTTTCAAGTGTTCCTGTTTGAGAGGGTTCATCCTGAATGGGTGTTGTTTCACAGACTTGGAATGTATAATTTCAACGTAATGAAAACTTCTTTTTTGTCCTCGCAGGATTATCTGGAAATAAGTGCTCATATTCAAATAATAACTGCTTAAGTTCATTCATTTGTTGTTGCAAATGTAAAAGTGTCTGGTCCAGATTATTCATAATTTCGGAATTAGGAAGATTTGTCGCTCCAAAATCAGCAGAGTCCGACTGAATTTCTTCACTTTCGTCCTCAGTTTGTGGGACAGGTACAACTTAATTAGTTGCATGATTTACCTGGTTATCTCTCTCAATATACTCCTTTAACATGTTTATGTGGCAAAGTTGTTTTTGTTTTCGCCTACCAGGAGTATTTATGATGTAATTTAAATCATTTACCTTCTTTTCAACCGTGTACGGACCATAATATTTTCCTGAAGAGGTTTTTGTGGAATTGGCAAGAGAGCTAGAACTCTATCACCAGGCTGAAAACTCCTTTCCTTTGAGTTTTTATCATATCTTAATTTCATTTTAGACTGAATGGAGTGCAGATTCGCTCTTGCAACCTCACAAGCCTTTGACAACTTATGCTTAAAATTAGAAACATAATCAAGAAGGTTAGGTTCAGTATCTTTATTAGAAAGAAGTTTCTCTTTCAACAGCTTCAATGGTCCACGCACAGTGTCCGAAAACTAGTTCAAAAGGACTGAATCCTAAAGATTCTTGGACTGACCCCCTAACAGCAAACAAAAGTAAATGAATGCCCTCATCCAAATCTTTTCCCGTATAAAAGAAATATGATCGAATCATATTCTGCAAAGTCTGATGAAATATTTCTGAAGCCCCTTGGCTCTCAGGGTGATAGGCAGAAGATTTGAATTGCTGAATGCCTAATTCGTACATAACTTGCTGGAAAATTACAGACATAAAATTTGACCGTTGATCCGACTGGACAGATTTGGGAAGACCAAATTGAGTAAAAACTTTATCAAAGCTTTTACTATTGTTTTGGTTTTGATATTCCTCAAAGGTATTGCCTCTGGGAACCTTGTTGACGCACACATTATGGTCAACAAGTATTGGTTACCTGACTTGGTCTTAGGTAGTGGAACAATACAATCTACCATTAGTCTGCTAAAAGGTTCGTCAAATGCAGGAATAGGAAGAAGATGAGCCTTAGGTATCTTCTTATTGGGTTTCCTTACCATTTGACAAGTATGACATGATCTACAGTATTTACAAATATCACTTTTGATTTTGGCCAATAAAAGTGAGTCAAGATCTTGTGATAAGTCTTATTAATCCCGAAATGACCAGCCAGAGGAGTTTCATGGGCCAAACTATTTCCTGTCTGTAAGATTTTGGACATACAATCTGATAGTTCACTGACCACTCGTCACTAGAAGATACCTCTGGAGGTCTCCATTTTTTCATAAGAATTCCATTGTTTTTTATGAAATAACAGACAGGTATTTCAGTGGCTTCAGTTTCACTGATCGCCCTGTGAAACAAAGAGGAGATCTCAGGATATTTTTCCTGTTCGACGACAAGTGATTGTCGTTTGTCACCCTGATTAGATTAAAGTGAATGAGTAGTTAAAAGAGGATCACTGTGATCAATACCTTTTGATTGATCCAAACAAGGAGTGAATGTGACCTCATCAAAAGCCTGACCAATACATGTCTCAGCTAAAGGAATATATTCTTATCAAAATCATTCTCAAGAGCTTTCACTGCCATAGCTCTGGTAACTGCACAAGCTGGGTATAAATCAGCGAATTCTTTTTGAATAGGATCAACTTTCTGATCCAAAGAAGGCTTGTCAGTTACAAGTGGATTAACCACAACCTTGTCTCCACCTAAGTCGTTGCCTAGTAATAAATGAATGCCCTGAACGGGTAAAGAAGAGACTATTCCGACTGTCACAGGTCCTGAAACTAAGTCTGATGACAAATTTACAGAATGGAGAGGAACATTAAGAAATCCGCACTCTACTCCCTGAATGAGAACACTCAAATGCTCCCTTGGCCATTTCAAAGTTTCAGCAACTTTTTCAAAACGAGGAAAATATTTGTCTACTTCTTTTTCTCTAAAAGGGGACACTAACCTGATATTCTTTGTAACAACAAAACTTTAATTTGTATGTGGAGTGGGAATGTACTTTTCACTTGCCAGCTCCATTTCTTTCATTCTAATTTGAATTTCCCTTTCATCCTTCTCTCTTTGTAATTGCATTTGTTTATCTTTCTCTTTCTCTCTCTCTCTCTCTCTCTCTCTCTCTCTCTCTCTCTCTCTCTCTCTCTCTCTCTCTCTCTCTCTCTTCTAATTGCATTTGTTTATCTTTCTCTCTATCCTATCTCTCTCTCGTCTTTCTCAAATTGCAAGTGCAATTGTTTTTCTCTCTCCCCTTTTTCCAATAGTATTTGTTTTTCTTCTTTTTGTAAATGTATATGTTCTTTTTTCTTTCTCCAGTTGCAGCTGCATTTGTTTCTCTTCTTTATCTTTCTGAAGTTCCAGCTTCCTTTACTCTAATTCCATCTTGTATTTTAACTTCAGTTCCTTTACTTTTATGTCAGAGTCTGATACGGACTTACTGATCGAACCCAAAACACTTTTATCCAAAACATTCCTTTCTACCAAATACTGGATCAAATTATTTTTTTATTTCTTGCTTCGTTAAGGAAGATTTTGCCTCATAAAGATCATATTTTCTAGCAAGTTCAAAGAATTCATCTTGTTTCAAACTATCCAACTGCTACTGAGTAGGACTAGAAAGAAAAGTCTCCATTTCTGATGACATTGTGAAAAAGCCTTTCGATTTCACTAAAGATTTTAAAGAAAATGTAAAATAGTACTTGGGATTTACAAAATTCTGACAACTATGGGAATTTAAATTTCAAAAAACAATTTTCTAAAATATTTTAGCCAAAAATTCATATACCCCAAGGACGAGGCCCCTTGCGTGTAGGCTCGTACAAAAGTAACAAAAGAAAAGAGTGAAGCGAACAAGCTTTGCAAAATTTAACAAAATAATTTATTTCCATAGAAAACAAGGTAAAAATATAAAAAAGGCATACGGTTTGTGAATCTAATCCAAAAATTAATCCTAGAATTTAAAAATATAAGTCCTATCACTAAAATGTTCTAAATGAATCAAAGTTCGAATCCCGATGAAGTTCCAATATGGAAGGCGATGACGTCTTCTATATCCTGTTTAGTGCTGTTGTGTCAACAGTTCCTTGTTGAATTTTATGAATTAAGAATAATATTCCGGCTTTAGAATTCTTGAATAAATTTCCAACAAACGTCTTTGTCCAAGAATTGTTATGAGCACCAAAACTTTCCAGGGAATATAAATTATTAAATCAGAAAAATAAAAGAATTTTAAAATTAAATTGGCATCAACATAAAGCAACTTGAGCTCTAAAGGTGTGAATTTACGACTTACTGAAAACACTAAATAAGTTCGATTTACGCACAATTTTACATCACGTTACGGGGTCACGTGGTCACTTAGAACAACGTAGTAAAAAATATGTTAATTAGCACGTAGGCTATTTACAGGTTCGATTGTACTGAACGAATCTCACTATAAGATTCAAGAATAAAAAAATAAATAAAACGTTGTTTACAACAGAGCTGGCGCAAGCCAAGAATGACCTTGATTACGACCAATGATTTTCACTTTGTGCTTAAAATTATGAACCAAGGTCAAGAACTAGGTCAGCTAAAAATACAATGTAGCAATAGTGATCATTTACTAGAACTGAACTGATTTTTCTAGAAAAAAAGTCAACTCCAGTGAATAAAGTTATTACAATAACATGCAATGAAATAAAAATAAAATAAAAATTTAAAACTAACACACAAATAATTAAATTAGATATGCGTAACATTACTAAAACTATAATGAAATTTACGAATTTAAGTAGCAATTGTGCTTGGGACACATGGTATTAGTCTTGTCAGCCTGTCCTTTATATTTTCTTGGCCCTTCAGTTCATCCATCACAAGTTTCAAGAACACTTTTCGAGTTCAATATCTCGGTTTTAAAAGAATGTCCTAAAATTGTCGATAAGCCTAAATCATATCTCAATGTCCAAGAACGCAATGGGATAAAGACATTGAATTTTGTATTATCATGTCAGTTATTTTCAAGGATAGATTAAAATCCATTTTAGAAAATGTTTTCCACCTTTAAATGATTTTTATTATAATTTCGGTTGCTGTTGTTGCTGTTGTTGTTGTTGTTGTTATTATTATTATTGTTATTATTATTATTATTATTATTATTATTATTATTATTATTATTATTTCCATTCCATTCAGGTGATATAATGGGACTCACCTTGAAGAATTTAAACAATTTACTCCAAATGCCTTATGGCTGTGGCGAACAGACAATGATAAATTTAGCCCCGGACGTTTTTGTTATCAACTACCTAAAGGCGACCCATCAGTTAACAGACGAAATTCGTCAGAAAGTGTCGCCATATATTGAAACAGGTAGGCAGACGATCACCATCCTTGTCGTAGTTGTCATCATCAAAATTATTATAATTTTCGAAATCAGTTTAATTTTCATTGGTGTTATTTTCATTTTAACAATTGACTTTTTCCTCTTTATTAGTAACAATGCTGCGGTAGTAGTAGTAGTAGTAGTAGTAGCAGTAGTTTTAGTAGCAGTAGTAGCAGTTGTTGTTGTTTCTGCTGTTGTTGCTGCTGATGATGATGATTACAATGATGATGATATTGATGGTTATGGTAATGATGAACATGTTGTAATACAATTTCAGTTCTGATCTATCGTAGTGCCTAAAGCCAATCGTAACAAACAATTTGTTGTATATTTTATCTTAATGTGGTAGATAAATATATAGAGTACTAGCTAACTAGTAAATGTACGATCCAATGAAAAAGTTATAGTTTGTGTGTCATATAAAGTTGAAAAATGTATATAATCGTTAGCGTTTTATTTCACTGACTTACTGTTGCTAACCATGCCTTTTGTAGTCAGAAAAACCTGATCGAAAAAAACTGATAACTTATGCATGAGTTATAGTCTCGGCTTTAGTAAATATCTAACAATGCAGTTAATGTAATACCGTCTGGATAATCCAGGTATGGTATAATGCGAAAATCGTAAATTAATATGCATTGTTAGGAGTCTATGCTCTTAAAATAAATAACAGAAAAAAGTGAAAAGCAACAAGTTTCTAAAATTCAACAAACATATTTCCCTAGAATACAAAGTGAAAATGAGAAAAGAAAACGAACGGTATTAGTTACAAGTCGTAATGATAAAAGTTATAAATAAACTTTAGTGGAAATCCAAATTAAGTCAAACGCTGAAAGTGTTGATGTGCCTGTGGTGGTGCTACAAATCTCGGCTCGTTCAAAGTAACAAAGAAAAGAGTGAAGCCAACAAGCTTTGTAAATTTTAACAAAAATAATTTATTTCCCTAGAAAACACAATAAAATATGAAAAAGGACTTACAGTTTGTGAATATAATCCAAATAGTAATCCTGGAATCTAAAAATATAAGTCCTATCACTAAAATGTCCTAAATGAATCCAAGTTCGAATCCCGGTGAAGTTCAGAGATGGCGGACGATGGCGTCGGATGAATGCAGTATTGATGTGTCAAAAGTTCCACGTTGAATATGTGAATCAGGAATAATATTCCAGCTTTAGAATTCCAAATAATTTACACTGAATGTCTTTGTCCAAGACTTTGATGAAGAAGCACTTATTTTCCAGAGAATATAAATTATTCTTAAATAACAAATAACTCAAAAAATGGCAACAACAAAACACCTCTGAGCTGCTAAAGGTATTTTTTACGACTAACTAAAATTACTAAATACGTTAGTCTTAAACACAATTTTAGATCACGCAATAGGTCACGTGGTCACTTAGTACAAGACATTTATCACCAGTGTAGCCTCAATTAAGAACCAATAATAAAAAAAACGTTGTTTACACATAGTGATCACGCAAGTTAAGTACGATCTTGATACTGACCAATCATATTAACTTAGTGTTTACCAGGTTTCTAAACTAAGGTCGGCTAAAAATAATGCTAATGTAATACCTTTTGTGTTCTATACAAACAGAATTTACTGGATAAAAATATCTAATCCCGTGAAAATAATCATTACAATAAAATGCAATGAAACAAAAATAAAATAAGAAAGAATTTAAAACTAACACAGAAGCAATTTAATTACATATACTTAACAGTGGTCTGTATCGTATTGCTGTACTAACCGTCTTTTGTTGAAACACAGTAATATAATTCCAAGTTTGAATTCCCTATAAATCACAGTAAATGTCTCTGTTCAAGAATATTATTTGTTATGAGCACTATGTATTTCCAGAGAAAAATCACTTAAATTGAATAATCTCAAGAGAAAGGTATCAGCCCAAAATGAACTTCTGAACACAGCAACGATAGGAATTGATTATGTTAGAGATTAAATTGGGAATGAATAATGTTTCCAGCGACAAGATCATATAGTCCTTTACTTCACCTCGGTAACAATTAGCATTTTCTAAATAAAATATTATCAAATGGAAAATAACCTTATAGAAACTTCTTAATGTTTACTAATTAAAATGTTAGTTATAATTAGAAAGTCTGTTACTAAAATTTTAATATATAACCTGGACTATGTCAGGTATGCCAGGAGAATCCCAATAACCTAGACTCAGACTCAAATAAAACCGTTTACTTTTATTAATAATGAGAATAATATTAATCCTATACACATAGAGAACATTTTAGCTCTGCATTGGTTATTTACAGAATTAAAGAAAGTCAATAATTAAGGTCAAGCGAAAAGAAATTTGATTTGGGACAAGGTTAAGTCCAATATACAATGTTACATTACAATATCATACAGTGAAATGAAAAAATATTAACCTAACTAACAAACAATGCAGATTAAATATACATAACATCATTCTACCACTATTTCAGTTTTCTCATTAACCGCATTTCTGTTCTTATTGATTTCCCCTTTCGGTGATCTAATTTTATCAAGCAAAACAGTAGTAGTTGCATCCACTTTTCCTTTCTTTTTGATTCTGAATATGATTTTATTTATTTCCGTTTTAACAGATTAGCTCTCATTTAATGCTAGATTCGATGTATCTATATCTTTCTTTAATGTGTCCGTATATAATATAAAAATTTGATCTATATCGTTAAACTTTTGTTTCATTCGATTTATTCATGTGTCTACTTCGTTGATACTACTTTGCATCGCATTTATATTATTAACCACTTCTCGATAAACATGAACTATTTTATATGTTCATGATTTCTCTAGCCAGCGTGTAATGTAGTATACAGTTCGCTGAATGTTATATCATTTATGGTTTTTAAATCTGCAATATATAACTTGTTATTCGTTTTAATAGATCTGATCTTGCTTTCGTTACCATACATTTTGCTTCCGATTCTCTCTCTCTCTCTCTCTCTCTCTCTCTCTCTCTCTCTCTCTCTCTCTCTCTCTCTCTCTCTCTCTCTCTCTCTCTCTCTCTCTCTCTCTCTCGTTATTTTTAATCACTCGTCTTCTGCAACTCTGACAGTGCATTAAGTGTTTGCAATTAAATTGTTCAAGCCGGTCATTTTATTGTTAAAATAATGTATTACTTGTTTCATCTCCTTGCTGCATTGTTTAATTTCATTATTCAAGTTTTTCTGTAATTGTTGCAGCTGACATTTGAGAGCATCATACTCTTTCAGTGGCTTTGTTTCACATATCCGTATTCAAAGCACCTCATTTCTCCCATTGTTTATCCTTCACTTGGCTGCACTACTTTTGGATTTTAAGCATTCATTCTTAATTTTCTATTTCCCTTACAGTATTTTGGACTTGTACGGCACAAGATAAATTTATTGCTTACATTTTCTCTCCACCCTTTGATGTATTCAAAATAATAATCTTTTGCTTGTTTGCCAGTAATGCCTGTCTACCACTGGGCATCCACGTGATTCACATAGACAGTTGTTAATGGGAAATCTTTTTTTCGCTTTCATGTGTAATGTGTAGGTAGACTGTTCGGTTAGATATTCTTTAAATTCGGCAGACTATATGTGACTGTTTCACATTGAATTGGTATCAGAAATTTATAGATGTTTCTATAAGGATCAGGACTTGCAGTATCATAATAAAGATTTCATAAATACTGTTATGTGTCAGTGCTTTAAATGGTTTATAAATATCAGAATATATTTCGCAATCAATAAATTGTCTTTTGGACGTTATCAACAAGCCTAGGTGGATTCCATCCACAAAAGAAAATTTTTCTTTCATAGATTTGCAACGTGTCTTTCATCTTTTTAAAAATATAAAATATCTTCCGATTTATGCGACATTTTGTTTTTATATGGGTGAATCTTAAACAGCTAACCGCTATTTCGTATATGTGCTTTTTAATTCTGACTGTTTTCTCGAATGATTGTGGAATGACCTATTAAAATGTGTGGTCTTCGTGTTTGCCACAGGGAACAAGAACTGTTGCTCGTTTTCTTTAAACATTTATTTCTTTCACCGCCTTATTGTTAAGAATAAGCATAGATTTGCAAGAGTGAATAACAGGCATGGTTAGCACAAAATGCACATGAGCCATGAGAAAGCTCACGAGTTTACCTGGCGGCAGGAAAACCGATCTAAGTGGGCAGTAGACTTAAATCTTTGGGTAAGTGCGGACGTTGCAGTCTATCGCTAAGGGAAGAAATGCCTTTCTTGACAAGCTGGCAATGGTCTGGATAACAACGGTACTAAAAATCGTTGTGAGGAACAACGAATTTCAGGAGGAGATTCAACGTCAATGTTCGTTCTGCATTACGTCATATTTGGAGCAGCGAGAGATCAATGCCAGATCTCTAGATATACATCAACGACAACGTAATAGTGTGTGTTGCTAAAAATAAACTGTTCACCAAAACTGCCTGATATTCCTAGTGCGAATGTATGCACGTATAGGACCGCATTAACTCGAGGACAGTAGATTTAAAAGCATTGCTTCCTTTGATTTCGCAAGGCTGTCAATTACCCTTGTCTTGTATTATGTTATCAGAGGAGGGGCGATAAGTACTCAGAAACTGCCGTATTCGTCTATGTATTCGTTACCCAGAAACTGCCTTATTCAACTACGTGTTAATCTATATGATTTATTGACTGTTAAGTTCATTATGGACAACAATAGTAGACAGACACTTTGCTAGCATTCCCAGTAGAGTACAAAGAACAGACTTGTGCGTGCAACATCTATTTTCGTACGGGGAAACCATCTTCTCACCCATGTCAACAGAGAGTGAACGCCTATGAGAAGTCCAAAGTACAATTTAGGTGAATTCGCCGTTCAGTCCCAGCCAGCTACTCAGCGAGACTCTGACGTCACCCGAGACGCGACAACAAAAATAAACAGTGACAACTATTGACAGTTAAAATGTGAAAGGTTCTTTATAACCATTCAGTGATAATACTTACTAGAGTGTGCGCATGTAATTTTTCCAGGTATGTATTGTTTGGTTTTACTGTGAACGATTTCGAGCCACATATTCTTTTTTCATTTTAATTAAGAATGTCATAGCCACATATTTTTATATTATTTTAATTAAGATTGTCATACACATATTTTTGTTCATCCATTGTCCTTGTCATTGCTTGTTGAGTGCATCCATAAATATTCATGTGAATTAACATTCATCTTTGCTTTTTCTATCAGAATGATTTGTCCCCATGGCCGGTGAATTCATCCCAAACAAAAATAGTTCAATCCTTACTTATAATCAAGGAGAAAAGCCAAAACACGATACCAATTAAATATACAATGCATTGATTCATTCAAAAATATTTTATAGCTGTATCAGCATCTCAAAACCTTTTTTAAAAACAATATTATTGCGTCTTGCAATAGTTCTATAACACCGATTGCAATGTTTCTAAAACATTTCATGAAATAATACCCTCATGTGATTGAGTTCTTATGCTAGGCTATGTAGACATTAGGGGAGATCAAATATGAATTATCAGTGTATTGTTTTGTTTTTTTTTTTTGTTTTTTTTGTTTGTTTTTATTTTCTCCTATCTTACTAATATAAATTTTAAAGTATATTATGACTCCCATATAAATCTACTTACTTTGGAACCATTTAAGATTTAATAGATTTTTATATGGACAGTATGTATATTCATATATTAAGTTTATATTTATTTGCATATAATTCATTTGCAGATCTATATTACTTTATATACATATAAATGTTAATGTCATTCTTTCTTCACAGAAAACTGTAATATCATATATTCCTAGAAAATTGGTTATTTAATCTATTCAGAATTAATATAATATAAAATTTCTTTAACAATTAGTCTGGTTGAAATGTGACCTTGTCGACAGAACATTTTCTCGTTTTACTTGTGTCGATGTCCCGTTAAAACTTTCAGTGGAGGTCACGATTCTGTCTGTCACTATTTCCTACTGTATTTATTTTTACTGTACGTCTTAAACTTTGGTAACGAAAGCTCCGATGACATCAGAAAATGTTTATCTAACATTTTTGTCAAATGCTATAGGAGACCTAAATATTCTACAAATGTGCTTGAAAAAGAGAGAGCTGAAACTGGAGATGAAAACAAGATTGCTTCCGATTTAAAATGGCGTTTCTAGAGAGGCAAACTTGTTGAAGGCGCAAGTGTAATGACCACATAATTTTCTACGAGGTTTGGGTCTTAAAATTCGATAATATTGCACTTCTCTAAAATAAGATTGATTATGCTATAATATCTAACCTCAAAAATGTATTTAACAAATTGTGTATAGAAACAAATTAATTGCTTTTAATATTTATAGCTTCATTACATCTTTCAAAATGTCCTAGTCTAAGTAATTAACTCTTTTTTCCACGCAACTGACTTCAACAATTTTAATATTATTTACCAACTTTAAATATTCCAACTAATCACCTCTTCACTTATTATTAGAATGATTACTTTTTTCTTAAACAAAATATAGTCTACAAATCCATAGGGTTAGAATTATTTACTTTTAGCGCACTTCTACGAAGTCGACGAGAGCTATTGTATTATCCCTGGCGTCGGCGTCAGTCTTGGCGTCTCCATATTTAAAACATATACATATGGGCAACCTAGCTACATCTCAAACATTATTTCTTCATATGTCCTTGAACACAGTTTTGAATTGGTTTCAAAACACCTAACCCCAAGAGAGGGAATTAAGGGGGGCGGTAGTTTGGGTTATGTTTATGGCACATCGCAAACACAGTTATACCCCGAATCAAGAAACTTAATGAAGGGATGCATCTTAGCAAATACTATGCCTCATTATAAACATAGGTCCCTGTGACGCCGCTATTATGCTTCACTGGCGGTCTCAATGTTTTATGCTTACTTTTCAAGATTTATCCATGTTTAATCGTTCAATAAGGCAAGTGTATGCATCTCTAATAGTCCTACACCCTTACAACAAAAGACTGCCACTGTAACATATATTATACTGGATTAGGGTACGTTTTCGCGTTTAGTTCTCGAACAAGTAGCTTCGTCGCATCCTGTATATATTCTCTGTGTATCTAGAATCATGCACGGATGTGAGTAGATCCATTTGGATAAGTACTAAACATTCGTAACCAAAGCTGTTGACTGTAACCCATATTTCTTGCTTGTGCGACTTGGATTCCAGCTCGAGCACTGTTCATGCCAGAAGCTTGAAACGAGAAGCTTGTATGCATTTCACATTCTACAGGCTTACGGGAAGTATTTGTGCATTTAGATCGTTATAAAGCAGTGTTTTAACCATCCGCACAATACTGTTATATCTGGAATCATGAAACTCGGCGACGGGATGCATCTTGAGGAGTAATACACCTTCATCTCAATAGATGTCACTGTGACCCACATTTCAAGTTTCACTGACTTCGATTAAATTTTGTTGTTGTTGTTGTAGGGTTTAACGCCATTTTCAGCACAAGAAAGGTTATATATGGCGGCCAGTATTAATGGTGGAGGAAGAACCCGTGAAAACCCCGGGAAGAACCACCGACCCACGAGAAGCTACTGGTAAGCTTTCTCACATACCCACATTGGTCGAACCCTGAAACTCGAACCCACGCAGACATAGGTGAGATGGCAATGCTCCGTAACGGCGAGCGCTTTAAACCACCCGGACACTCGGGGCCCCCGGTCAAATTCTGTATTTTTACCGCTCATGCCTAAATCATTTAATTAGAAAATTGTATACATCTCACTTCTTCTACCCCAATACTAAAAGGTCACAGTGACGTACTTTGTGAATGTTACAGGCTTAGGTTAAGTATTTGCGTTCAGATCATGGTCACAGATTTTTTTGCATGCTATATACACACTATCCTCTCTTGAATCCTGAAATAAGGCGAGGGGATACATCATAATGATCACTATTCCCTCATTTCAGTTGTAGTTCATTATGGCCCATATTTTATTCTTCTCTAACTTGGGGAAAATTTATTGTTTAATGTCGGTTTATCTGGCATTTTTCAAGTTTAAATCTTGACTTTGATAATAGTATGCATCTCTTTTAGTACCATGTTTTCGAAGCTCATAGTAACATGCTTCATTTTGTACAGTCCTTTTGAAAATATGCATTTTAATTCAAATGCATAATTAGTGATAAGGAACTGTTCTTGCTAATGCAACCAGCATATTTTGGCCCCCAGCACCCCCTCCCCCCCCCCCCCGGAAAAAAGGCTGAAAGCCCCTGTCCTTATTATGATCTCTACTACTAATTGAACTGTTAAACAGGATACCGATCCTCCATTGTATGGTGATTAAAGGTAGGAATAATCTATTGAATACAGATTGTACAAAAGGAGAAAATAAAAGTACATAGCATCTGAAACATGTCTCATGAGTTAAACTATAGGATTCCCTATGAGGTGCGCATATACTATTCAAGTACCGTGCTTCCTCCATAATCTTACATATTAAAATAATATCCCAACCCTCCATCTCAACGTTATATATTACCAACTTAGAAGCATATTTTCAAGCTTTCAATGCGTCTAAAGATGGCGACAACATCTATTCAGGGTATTCGTGCTTGAATATGCTCAATATAACGTGGCTGTACTGAAAAGTGTCCTACAGTATAAATGAAGATTCATATATGGTAATGGCAGCTGTTTGTTAAAAATAAACAAAAATATATAGTCCAGTTTTGAAAGCTGAGTAGACAACGAAAACAGCCCGTTCTGCCGTGCAGAGTGTACGGAAAATAAGACCAAAATGTTTTAGCTCCTCGTATCTGTAATGTTAACTGCCATGACCAGAAATGGCACGAACTCACTTCTTCAAGTTACGTGGAAAATTGGAACATGTTGCGTTTTGTCCATAGTCAACTCTTCATTAAATCCGATAATAATATATCTGATAATTGGTGTTTATATATAGTGTATATTTCATTTCTTTTGTGTGGCTTAACGTTTTCCATGGTTGTAAGTTGTAAATAACATGTTCACATATCTAACGTTTGTCCATCATCGTAAGTTGTGAATATTATGCTTACGTAGCAACAGTTCAAGGTCAGTTTTGTTTACTGTTAGAAAGAGGTTTATCTGTTAGAAAGTTTCCATTCTATTACGTTATAGGTCAAGTGAAAATGCGTATACACAAGGATTTTTATGAGCGACTAATTCATTCCTGTTTTACATCAGCCTTTGGGAATTCAATTGTGTTAATTGAAGTCAGATATAATTCGAGAGGAATCATTCATTTAAATATCCATTGCAATTACTGAAGTGCTTTTTGGAGTTTTACGCACTATTTTGGATTTTTGTGAACTCGCTCAAAGACGTTCTGAGCCGCATCGTTGTGTTATATCAGGACATTCAAGACTATTGGTATTCATTCAGAACATTCTAATTTTTTTTTTGACTTGTCATATGACATTTAGGACTGTTTGGGATTTATTTCAAATATTGAAGGTGTCCTTAAATTTTCGCTTTTTGTAATGTAGAGAAAAATGTAAAATTTACTAAAACTATTGGTTTCACTTCTTTCTGTTACATACATACATACATACATACATACATACATACATACATACATACATACATACCTGTCTCAACTAATATCAAAATAATGTTTGCCTTTTCTCGCAGTTTACGTCTGTTTGCATTTATGACTCTATGGTCTTAACCTAAGTAGCAGAAAAGAGTGAAAAAAGAGTTTGGTAAAATTCAACTAATTATTTATTCCCCTAGAATACAAGGTGAAAATTTACAAAACACTTACAGTATTGTGAATTAAATCCAAAAGACTGTTGGTTCAACAATACGATACAGACCGCCACAGGCACATCAACACCTTCAGCGTCGGACTTAATTTGGATTTCCACTAAAGTTTATTCAGAAATTTTATTATTAAGACTTGTGTTTGTAATTCTAGGTCTATTTTGGGATTCAATTTCTTAAGTCCATTTTTTATTTTCGCTTTGTATTTGTTGAATTTTACAAAGATTGTTGATTTTCAAACTTTTCTGTTGCTTATTTTAAGAACATAAACTCGTAACAATTATAAGTTATGAACCTTTGTACTTTGTACTGGACCTTCGTCCAAAATCAAGTTAATTGGTACCTGACCAGTGACATTGATTTTGTAAACAGCATAATACATAGCTAATATTTCTATATGGGTACATATTCAGATCATTAATTGTAAAGAAGTTTACTTCAGCTGGAGTTAAAGATGCAGTCTTATTTCTGACCTTTGAAACTTCCAGAATGGAAATTTCCTATTAAGCTGACAGAGTATTTTCAGAAAATGGTAATTGCGACCTAGGTCAAGTACGGGGAATATAATCATATTTACATTCTGATTATTCATGCTTTCTTTATATTGTGTCCCTTTTTAATTTGATTGAATTTATTTATTCAAGTTTTTATTCACTGGAATTACAAAGTGCTTAATAATATTATTGGACTAACATTAATTTGGAATTATAGTGGATTCAAGGAAGGACATTTTGGATTATGTTATTATGATACACAAAAAGACTGCTAACACGGCACCACATTCCCTGCCATTGACATATTATCACATTCGAGAATATAGGAATATCAGTACATTCAATATCGGAATTTATTTGATATACCAATGAAATTCAATTGGAACTTCATACATTTTGAACTTGTTATATAACTTTTTGGACTATTTGGGAATTAAATCACAATAATGTGAGTTATTTTTAAATTTTGACTGTGTATTCTAGGGAAATAAATTGTTTGTTGAATTTTACAAAACATATAGGTTTTTGATATTTTCTGTTACTTAGTTTAAGACAAAAGGTTCATAACACATTTAACTCAAAATCTCTATTGTACATAATTTACGTATGCATTGTAGAATTATCAACATATTCAAAAATATATAAGCCCGGAGACTAGAATTTCTTTAAAGGCTATTTTCTGCATAAAGCACAAAGGCTAAAATCATCAGGAAGAGAAGGGACTTTTTAGATGCATTTGAGCTAGTCAGTGTTCAAACTATCCATGCTGCTTTTTTCTTTCTTACATTTAGGATATCAACGTGAATTAACGTTCCAACACAATGACGGTTCCTTCAGTGTCTGGGGAGAAAAAGACGGTG
The DNA here is from genome assembly GCA_016617855.1 of Megalonaias nervosa. NCBI lineage: Eukaryota > Metazoa > Mollusca > Bivalvia > Unionida > Unionidae > Megalonaias > Megalonaias nervosa. The sequence continues at coordinate 27,003 of JAECUM010060758.1, forward strand.
TCGGGAGTATATGGTCAGTTTTATGAAAGATTTTCTTGTATTTCTTCGTAATTGTTACTCAGCTTGAAGTTAAACCTTAACTCGAGCATTTATTCCGTATTAACTATGTTTCCTACATCAATATATTTTTGGCGTACACTGTGTCATTCTTTACAATAACGTGCCGTAAGTCTGATTTATGCCTTTTTCTGTACTGGTGTTTGGATTATGTGCATGGATTGGAGACTCAGTCCATAGCAGGATAATTTTTATTTCGATATGACATCACAAATAACTGTTCGTTGTTTCCTTTGTTTACATTTTTGAAATAAAAAGGTTCTTTGCATATCAATTCAGTAATATTACAATTCAAAAAGTGATGCTTTTCCTGCTACAGTGAACAGAATGAGGTAGAATATTATTAATTTGAACTACGTATTGTGGTCCAAAAGGCCTAGGCTCTACTATAAAATGGAAGGGGTTAACCCTTTTCTTCTGTCTTAATTTGCTTTCGTCGAGAAAATATCGCCTTATCGTGATCTGAATGGTTATTTGACATTGGAAATTTCTACCACACATCGATTGAGAGGTGAAGCTTAACGCCAAATTGACCACCTGTTAATGTTAATTGGTTACAGAAGCAGACTAGTAGACCTACTGTTCATGACATCATGAGACTGAACATTAGGTGCTTTCTTATCTTGATACGGTTAGGTAACTGACTTTCACCTACTTGAGCAGTCATAACTGACTTGTAGCATTTACTGCCCAATCCAGTACTAACCACCGGCCGATGTTGAACTTTTGCCTTTAAACTTGTATATAATCTTACGATTCGAATCGCTTGAGATAAGAAATGAGAATCCGCGGATGATAGAAAAGGTCAATACCTGAACAATTTAGAGAATATCATATAGGATGTTACTTCAGCACGTCACACAACCAATGCAAACTGAACGGATTTTATGCCGTTTTATGTACTATGTTGCTGGAATAATTGCTGCCAATAAACTATTTCATTCTTTTAATTTTTGCTTTGCATGAAGCCTTCCGTATTTGCGTACACAGAAAATTTGAGTTTAAAAAATTCGAACCTACTCTTATGGACTATAAGCACTGCTGTTAAAAGTATTATTATAATCAGGCTGACGGCGTTCGTGTTAAAATCCTTCCATCAGGCCAAGAAGCACATTTATGTGTCGGAGGACGTGCTCAAGAGAGCCATTAATTGGATGTTGCAATATCAGAACAATGATGGTTCTTTTCAGGCAGTTGGAAGTGTCATCCACAGCGAACTAAAGGTACTGTAAGTCAATTGGTGTTTTATTTATTTCCTTCGATTTTATAAACTTTCAATGTTTAAATAGTTAGCATAATATAATTTTTAAGACTCTTCGATTTGAAAATTAGTGTTATTGCTTTTAGATAGATTTTGACATTTCGAAGTGCATAACATTTATGAAAGTATCACATAAACGATATTTTTAATGTTCGTTTTGGATTTTCATATAATTTTTTACCATTAAATTATATTTATTTCATTCTGTTCAATATCAGTACATGCATAATGTTTGTTAGTTAGTATTTCTAATTTCTCACCAATAGAAACTGAATAATTTATTTTTAAAAAAATATGTTTAAATCTTTCATTATTTTGAGCGAGTTGTATTTGAAAAGTAATGAATATTAGTGTATCTCCATAAAATTTTATGTATGTACTTCTGTACACTTTCTCAGCCTAATATCCAATTATTAAATGCCATTTTATATTAAATTTTTTAAATGTTATTTATGCACTGAAAAACGGCACTTCCAACCAAATAGCAGCTTTCTTGACAGCAGGATTCAGAAAAAAGTCACTTCGAGTTAAATTGGGGCTGTTTTTAAGGATGTGGCAAAGTCTGGAACAAGTGCTCCTTCATGAAGTCTGTCACAACGGTGAATTTATGCGCCAGTGCGTTGCTATAGAATACCGGTGCGTCGTTGGTTGGTTCGATAGTATTCCACAAATTTTGGCAAGACTTTTGAAGCATACAAAATACATGAAAGACCAGAGCATTATGCATCGCAGAATAATGCGGATAAAATTATCTTGACGGTCCGACTACGTCGAGCGATTTGAGGCATCTACTCGTTTTCTCCCATCTAAACCTTATTATTTTATTTTAAATTGTGTTTCAAAAACTTTAAGTCCCTGTTTCAGTAGCGGTGACAATTTCACTCAAATGTGTTTGGCCACTCATTTCATATCTGGCTAGTGAATGGTTGATTATTTCAAGCGGAGTCTTGTTATTGATCAGCTGCGATTCAAATAATTCTTCAACATATAAAAAATGAGTTGATTATTTAATACCAGTTATAAAACAAATATATTTCACTCTATATCGAATTGTACGTTTCACAGCATCTACTTCCCGCCCATCAATTGCATAGAATGGTTTTCCAGAACATAGGTTATCTTCCATGGATTAGAGATCATCTTTGCAACGATGAAATCGCCTCAGAATTGTAGGATGTAACATAGAATTACATCCGTAATCTATATCCAAGTTTTTCTTGATATCAGTTGGAGAGTGCCAGTAGTTTACGGTTTGATCATTTGATCTGTAGTAGAATTGATCTCCTTCTCTGACAGTTTTACATCATTATTATTTACTTATGTTGCGTCACGAGCTCAAGCGTGCTGTACATACAGCTGCAACTGGTTTTATACATCGTTCTTTTGTACATCGATTGGCGTTAGATTTATTGACAGGTTCAACGAAACAAACTAGTTGTAGTAAACTTTTCAGAACTTCTGAAATACCCCTCGCAAAAATGCATACTTATGCTGATAACTGTCGCAATTTAAATTAGATTGTAAATTTCTAATCTGAATGATAAAATGAAAATAAATGGTATCTAGTTGTGCAAAACATCAGACCCCGCGTGAAGAATAAGAAGACGTAGTAATGGAAAGTTTTGAAGTTTTTGCTTTTTTATGTTTTCGAATGTGGAATGAATGTTATTGGATAAACTTTTATGCAAACTATCACTTTCATCTTTAATCTCTCTTCTTTGCGATAGCATCCCATTATTCCTTAAAAGGGACAACTAGTTTCATTTGTTTTATTTATAATATACGGCAACAAACAAAAAGAAATAAATTATAACCACATGTTCAAAAATAAATTCTGATCAAAAGATACAAGGAAGGATAAAATACAAGACAAAACTTCAAGATACTACATTCACTTTTGATAAAATTGTGTATTTCCCAAAAGGAAAATCTCACGTCATGAGCAAAAACGGAAATAATATTCCTTTCGTTAGTATTTACTTTCCATAGACAAAGAACAATGAACTAATAAATGATACTAAAATACTTGCACTAAAATAAAAAACTATTTACTAGTGCAGTCAAAGGGAATAACTCTTTAGAATTGTTAAAAATTATATTTAAAAAAACTATGGAAGTTTGAAATTTTTTTTGACACAAATGGATTATATTGGTTCGTATTTTGATCAGTACTGTCACACAATGAAGAAACAAAATCATTGATGTAGTTTGACTATTCGGTTATAATTAATGAAAAGGAGAGTTTAATTGATTGTGTAATGTTTCGCAAAAATCAATCAAGTGAGTTATTGACACATTAGAAGGTTATCAAAAATGACAACTAATACATTATAGAAATTCACAGTAATAAATTTATAGAATTAGACATATTTGAGGGATAGATGTGTGTGTGCCTAGGAATTATTTCTTTGAGACAAAATCCCCTTTTACTGCCAATTGTTACACACAAAACAAATTGTTTTGGATCTATTTCATCAGTTCAGATATCGGAAGAAATGATCACAATTTAGTTTCTATAAACCTACTGACTTTTGTAATTCTATACCTTTGAGATTACACTATTTAGCCAGAAATGACCCAAGCGATCGTACTGCAGTACTATTCTTAAAGAAAATCAGTCTACTTTCTTTACCTGTCTCCGTTTGTATTTAGTGCCTTTCACTTCAACTATAGGACTTTTGTCTCGTGTTATCTACATCAAATGCGATTTCTTTGTTCATAATTCATTACAGGGAGGGACATCCTCTGGAGACAGTCTTACTGCATTTTGCCTCATTGCTCTTCTAGAAAACGATGATATTGAGGATAGGGTATGTAGTTTGCTTAGAAAGAGTCTTTTGTTGAAAGTTTATAACAAACTTCAAAACTCCATATCCAGCAGGCTCATATTCCCCCCAAAAATCTAAGTAATAAAAGTAGGGTATCCAATATATGATTTAAGTTTACCTCTTTGCTATGTATATTTAATTTAATTGTTTGTCTGTTAGTTTTGACATTTTTTAAAATTTCATTTCATGTTATTGTAATGTAACGTTGTTTACTGGACTTGACCTTGTCCAAAATTTAGTTCATTTCTGCTTGACCTGATTCACTTTTATTTTTTTAATTTCATTTATGTATACAACTAATAATAGCTTCATTATTCTCTATGTGTATGAGCTATTTATCAGAATTATTATTCAGGTAAACATATTTATCTGGGTCAGGGTTTTGGAGATTCCAAAGTGAATTTGTATAGGCTATTGTGTTGTAAATAAACAAGGCTCATTAGATAATTTTAGAAGGTTATTTTCCATTAGGTAACTGTTGTTTTTAGAAAATGCTAATTTGTGGCCTGGGGTCAAGCAGAGAACAATATTATCTTGTGACTGTGAGGATTTTACCAGTCGTGTTTTAACATCTAGCACTTTAAGTTGTATTATGTTGTGACCAGTTTGGGCTGAATTTTATTTTCTTCAAATTCTTGAATTCAAGTGATTATTTTCTCTGGAAATAAAAAAGTGCTCTGACAAAATT
>JAECUM010060759.1:0-10035 GCA_016617855.1 Megalonaias nervosa
AAAAAAAATAAGCGCGATATCGATCTCGATGTTGAATTTATCATGACACTGAAACAACGACAGAATAATCATTGTGCAAGCTGTAACACAGAAATGTTGTGGCAGTATTCAAATAAGAATCCAAGACAGTTTACCGTGGATAGAATTAATAGTAGTCTTGGTCACACGCGAAAATGTGATGCTGACTTGTCTAGAATGTAATCGACGTCGAGGAGCCAGTTCACAAAGGTGAAGGCGGTGGTAATTGCGTGTCTTCAGGAATTACTTGTAATTGCTCGCGTACAAATCCACGTTGAGGAGCAGTTGAATCTAGTCTATAAATTGCAGGTCTACCCGTGGATCTTACCACGCTGGAAATTTTATGTGTCGTCACACTCCAAATAGGATCAGTTGCACTTTTTACCCCCTTCAAGCTCACCAGGTTCATATAAATATCTTACAGTCACATTACCTAGTACTGGTTGTTTTGAGAAAGGAGTCATGTCGTTGTATTGGTATATGTTGTTTTATTTGTGTGATTGCATTGGTAGGTTTCATAGAAGTCGCACGAGTAATTTCATTATTTAACGCAGCTATCACACTTGGTAGTCTTGCAACCTATTCACGAGATCTTTTGTCTTTCTAAACTTTATTCAGAGATATTTCCTGCGCATACTGATATCCAAATAACCGCTCAGCAAGTGTTCGATTAAATCGTTCGACAATTGCCTGATCGCGATGAATTGCGGTATGTCCTCGTCTAATTTTGACATTATGTTTTTTCATCAGAGATGATACTGCACCAAGAAATTCATTGCCAGGATCAACCTGTAGTAGTTGTGGCCATCGTAAACTGCCACGTTGATAAATTCGTTCAAACGCAGATGCAACTTCATCTGCTGTTTTAGTTGATAGCGGCTCTGCTTCTTTATACCTACTTGCAACGTCAACAACAGTTAATGCATATTTGTACGTGCGCGATCGACGTCTACGAGCTTTAATAGTATCATGAGGTAAAAACAAAATGTCGCCTGATGAACTTCATTGCGAGTGCTGACATCAAAATGTGCGTACTGAATATTTTTAGGTGGTGGTAGATAAATCTGCCATATTGCCTGTCGTGCTAACCAATTTGCAGCAACAGAACGTGTGACATTTGCTGCATCAGCAAGTTTACTAATCCCTGCTCTACCCTCCAATATCCTCTTGGGCTATAATAAACCGATTCCATTGTATAATAATAATCGGTTGATTAATTACCAGCCCCTAGCACTAGTTTACCTTTCATCGCAGATTTTACTAAAAAGCTAGCAAGTTTCTCTCTGACAGCTTTATTTTATGGAATTTAACGAGTGAATCAACTTCACGTCCGCAATATGTCGTTGTTGTAAATCTTTGTTTTTATACGCAACGTCATGAACGTGGCATGCTTGATCAATCGCATTTATTGGATACTCTCCAGGTCTTGGTTGATCTCTTTCGTCAAGTCGAATATCAAGTCTAATTCCAGGACCACAGTAATTATATCCAGGATACTTAGCCCATGGAGCTCCTGGTAATTTTCCCAGTGAAGCAGCGATATCACCATCTGTTTTATTAGAGATAAATTTGTAATTTTTTTGCACCACATTTCACACACTTGCCTGTAAGTGCACGCTTTTAATTTTTTTTATTATTGTTGTTAATCCACTGGTGGGGGGTGGATGCTCTGCATCGAACACAATATAAATACATATTATTTATTATATTTGTACAACATGTATTTCATTGATTTCTCAGCGACACGAAAGCAAGAGCCAGTCAAGCATCATCCAGCGCTACCAAATTCTATCAGAGCAACTATCATAGGTCCATCAGGGTCTGGTAAGACGCAATTATTGCTTAATCTGATAATGAGATGGCTCAAATGGGATAAGTTGTATTTAGTGGCACCATCTGTAGATGATCAGAGATGTTTTTATGAAGTACTTAAAGATTTTAATGAAAATGCAAAATTGTTGGACGAGGACGGCAATAATATTATTGATTTTATCACCGATATTGATGAAGCCCCATCTGCAGATGATCTCGATGGATTTATTAATAATCTCGTAGTATACGATGATGTGATGCTGGACAAACAATCAAATCCAGCTCGGATATTTTCTCGAGGCAGGCACAAAAACACAGACGTGATTTATGTTACTCAGCGATATACACAAATACCTAAAGTGATCAGAGATAACTGCAATCTTTTAGTTGTGTTTAATGGAGTCGATACACATACTCTGCGAAACAGGGACATGGATATGATTAAATTCAAAAGTTTCTTTTCACGCGCGCAAGATACCCCACAGGGATTTATCACGATCAGTTTACATGATCCTCGGTCGCGATATGGTATAGGTCTCGATAAAATTTTTGGTTGAGACACAGCAGCAGAGAGGGTGACGACCTCGAGTGAGTGTCCGACGGATAAATGAACACGCATACAAGTTTGAAAACATAAACGTCAAAAATAAAGTAACAAAATGAGCTAACCCAATTAGAGAAAGTCTCGGTCGGTTAGAGGCTTCGGTTTGGCGTTATTGACGTTTGTGTTTTCGTTTTCGTAGGAAGCTTTATTTTCGCGAACGGACCCTTTTAGGAAGTGATCTGTTCAACCTCTCTGCTGCTAAGGCCTTTCAAGTTTGTAGAAACGATGCTGATATGACTTCAAATTCGGAGTGTTACTAAAACTGTCAAAATCCAACTTTAAATTAGTTATTTTCAAAGACTGCCCAACTGAATTTAACTAAATATGACAGAAAGCGTCCTGGCAAAAAGGCCGTTCAGTTTTGCACAAATGGTTCAAATCTTGAAATGATATCCCCAAAACTGGTCAACACAATTTGACCGAATTTCTCTGATAGTATTCTGTAATAAGGGATTTCATGTATGCATAAATTATGCTGATTCCATCCAAACGTCTTAAAACACACACACACACACACACACACACACACACACACACACACACAACTATAAAATATCATAAAGCATCGCAACTAACAGAGATTTCTTGGACAACTGCCCTTGCATTGGCCCTTTAAGTCAATATTAGGCAGGTGAGTGATATCATCTCCACATGGTTCTCTTGTGATGTTTCAGTTAGCTTATGAACACAGTGATTTGTATGTATCCAAATGATATTTGCACCAAACTTTAAACAGTCCAATTAACAAATCGCTAGTAAGCCGCCAATTTGAACATCGCTTGGTCATTTACATCAAGTCAAGAAATAACCTCAGATGTAGGAATATACATAAACTGATGGCTTCGACGGAGTATACCACTTATGTTGCGATAGAAAGCCCGACAATATTCTGAGTGTGACTTTGTCTCCTTGCGCCACCATATTGTGCCATGTGAACAAAAGTAGTTCTCAATGTAATTCTCAATGGCGACGAATTATGTCCGAGGTTTCTTTCTCGACTTTACAGAAGGATTTTCAGATTGAGTTAGCAGCCTGACATTCATTTTAAGAAAAGACGGCTTGACTCGGGACGTCAGCTGTATTCGTTTTAATCATGAGAACACAATCAACTGCATATATACATCTGATGAATACCTTGAATGACATCACTTAAATGTATTTTTCTTAAATTATTATAGATTTAACCAAACTTAGTATGTGGGTGTATCTTTAAAAAAAAAAAAATTCCATCCGCGATATCATGACCAAGATCAAAGATCATTGACAAAAAATTTTGTACTGCAAAAATTAACATATAAATGATACGAAAAGCAATAAGGAACTAAGGTTTAATTGGGGGGGGGGGGGCAATTTACTTTCGAACTGTGATATTTTTCATTCCCCTAGCTGTCCATCACTCGATACGTCAAACCATGATTACATCTTGCGTTTATGTTATTTCAAGCATTGTGGTGGGACATCCGTGCTCCATAAACGCATATTTTTTTTGGGGGGGGGGGGCTGTTTCCCTGCTAAAAATCTTTTATGTGCATTTTGAAAAGATGATGGAAACTAATTTTGCCAGTTTTTTATTTTCTTGAAGCTGATAGTTTTGTTCTATTAGTATATCGCCTTCTACACGTCATTAAAGTTAGAGACTCAAAAGTATCTTGATGTTTGTCAGTAAGACTGAAAAACCTTGCGTATTTCGTGCTTGGTGAAAATGCATCCCTTATATAGAGGTTGTGTATGCAAGCTAAGAAAAGATGTTCTTAAGTATCCGCTGAGCAATGTCATTTAAATCAAGGTCTTTTCTAAGAACGATTTTCCAGTATTATGAAATTGCATAATGTTGAGGGTGGGGTGGGGGTGGGGTTTACAATTGGATAAAGACAAGAATGAAGGAAAATAAATGTGGGAACTGATAAAGTATCCAAGAATGATTATGCTGCATAGTTGCAGAGAAACAACGTTCTTGATACCTGCAGTAGGAATAGCTAATATTTTTATTAGTTTGCCGTATTCAGAAGTAAATCATTCTAATTGTATCGTCCACTCTTTGCCTTTATAACTGAAAGTTGCACAAAGTTTTTGAAAGTATTTTATAACAGGAGCTTTATAATTCCTTTACTCCATTTGCAGACTTTTATAAAAAAAAATAATAAATAAATCACAGTACCGACGAAGAAAAGCATATTAATATAAAACGAGAGGTCAAGTAAAAGAAAGCTATATAGCTGTATAAGTAGCTGCAATTCAACCATTCTTGCATCTGTTTGCTCATCTCTTCTCCTTTTCGGGCTGTAATTAGTACATTACTACACCATTGAGATCAAACTTGTGATGTGGATGCATTTTGTGATGATTATGAGTTTTCCACCATACCTCTGTTACTAAGTCTTTCTCTCCAGGATTTTGCATTTTTTCATAATTGATTAGCAACTTAGCCAAGCTCTAATTGCAATACATTTTCTTCTACTGCTACCGAACTTATACTGAGTGTTTCGCAGGATAACTCGGTTGTTGTGATATACTCTAGAAGATCTATTAGAAAATGCATCAACGTCGTTTTCTTTCATTCCAGGATGTCGCTGCTGTATCACAACGTCATATTTTGGTCTTTAGGTTCCTTTACTTAACAGATGCTGGTTTGTCTGTGTAAATTGAAATGTATGACTTTTATCTTGCAGAACTCATTTACCTCATCATCATGTATATTTTCAGGTTTACTTTCGTTCCAGATGTCTCCAAACGCTCCATGTATGCCAATGTTTAATCTCTGAGCTTTTCTTTATTATTGATTGCTGTGTAGTTTGTTGGAACGTTATTCAGCTACGCATTCTTGGCATACAGTATATTATGTTCGCTTTATACTGTTTAATGTGTTCCCACAATTGATTGATAGGCCCCTTTTTGTCTAAGCAATAGTACTTTTAACCTCTTAGAATAGGTGTTTTATATTCACTGTTTTATTAGCCATTTAAAACGGTATGAAACATTAAAAGAATACTTTCCAATTCAACAATTAAAGCAATTTTTATTTCAGCAAGCCCCAACACTTCTTCATTCATTCCAGCCATATAAATGTATGTGCCATTCATGTGGTTGATTTAAAAACAGCTACTTAAAACAGCTCTGTCTTAAATTTAACTTTGTCTACCTAAATACTGTCTCTATTATTTGTTGAATCGTTGTAGATTAACCTCTCAAAGTTAGTACAATCTTCCAGTTCTGTTGTAAAAGCTGAATAAAAAGTCAACATCAGATATGTAATTTTTGCCCATGTCATCAAGTTGCTATCAGAGATGATGCTGTGGAACTCAATCCTATCATAATTGATTGCAATCTGTAAATCAACATCTTCTCTCTCTCTCTCTCTTTCAGTCATATCGCTACGATGTCTGCAGTGTGGTAGTTTATAGTGATGCCTAGGACTGGGGCATTATGCCGCAGATACGTAGCATGATGTCCCACCCAGACACATTATCCTGACACAAGGCCGACCAGTCCTAACACTAAACTCTTAATGCTGAGCGCCTAGCGTGGCAGCTGTTACTACCATTTTTATAAGTCTTTGGTAAGATTCGGCCGAGATTCGAACCCGCGACCTCCCGCATCCGAGGCAGACGCTCTAACCACTTGGCCATCGGAGCGGTCAGTTTTTTTATGCATCTTGCGAAAAATTTTAAAATACCTGTGTGCCGTGCTTTTGCAGTACATCAATCGTAGCATTTATTTTAGTAGCAATGTTTCAATAGCGTAGAGTATTTTCTAGAGTCGAGTGTATTATGTTTTTTATTAGTGATATAGGGAGTCGAATTTTTTTATACGAGTGTTTTTGGGGGTGGGGGTGGGGCGATGGTATATTTATTTTTATTAAAATGGCTGTTTTTGGAAATCGAAGCTATTTTTTAATGAATGTTGTAGGAGTCTCTTTAAGTCAGCTACTAATTATTTCAACAGTAAGGGTTCCATAACATTGTATAAGGTACGTAATGTGTGTGTGTGTGTGTGTGTGTGTGTGTGTGTGTGTGTGTGTGTGTGTGTGTGTGTGTGTGTGTGTGTGTGTGTGTGTGTGTGTGTGTGTGTGTGTGTGTGTGTGTGTGTGTGTGTGTGTGTGTGCGGTAATGTACATCAATCGATGCATCGTTAAATATTTATTTATTTATTTATTTATTTATTATTATTATTATTATTATTATTATTATTATTATTATTATTATTACTGTTGTTGTTGATGATGATGATGATGATGGTGGTGGTGGTGATGGTGGTGATTTTGCGCATTCGTACTTTAAATTTAAAAAGTGTTCTCACTCTCATTACTTACTTTCTCGCGTGACATAAGTTTTGTCTTGCATCCATCAGTTAGCATATGTTGAGATACTTTGAACAAATCTGGTATTTGGGTTTTAGCTTGTCAATATTTAGACGAGTGACATGACCAGCCTTAGTCTCTATATTAAAAATCACACTTTCAAATTTCGCACAACAGTAAGTTTGCACGGACCTTCTATGTGGATACATCTGAACAACATCTCAGAATACTTTGACAATCAGCATTGTTAACCATGAGGTTAATGATCATTAGTCATGGCAAAGATTTCATACTGGGTTGTGAACAAATATCTCCACCAAATGCCAGTTGATTTTTATCAATCTTTGTATGTGGGTATATCTGTATATATACAAAACGACAGTAACGCGCACTCCTTGACACTGTGCTCAAAGTCAGTGACCATAATATGGAATTTGAAGTACATTACAATTATGAACAAAATAACTTGAACAGAACGGATCTGGAACAATTTGGCATGCATGTACATGTCAACCATTTCTCCTATGAGTTTCATGATAAGCATTTTGCGATTTTGAGGTCGAAGTCAAAGAAGGTGTAAGTTGTTTAGTTGTACAGTACTGAGTTGTGAAAATAAAAGCTCGACAAAATGGAATAGATGTGACCAAGCATTGCACATAATTAATATGTTTGCATCTATGCAGCATCTCTAATGTGTTCAGTAACCAGACCTGCACGTTCTTTGCTTCAAGGTTAAATGCGAGTTAAAATTTGTATGCGCTGCCTGTATCCCGTAAACAGATTGCAATTGTCAAATAAATAGAAACTGATCTTGACCCAACAAGGTATGCGAGTACATCTCAACCACATCTTGGATGAATTCATTAGGCAGCATTATGTAAGTGCAAATCGTGACTTTGTTTTACACTTTGAGGGTTTGTAAAACTCATTTATGTGGCAAATAGAAATGGATTTAAATTGGTTTTGTAGTTTTAAAATATCTTTGACGTGTTTCATAATCAACCTTCTTTTATTTGGGCGTCACGGTGAAAGGTCGCTACACATTTGTTTTAAAACTTATTTTAGCTCGTGAATGGAAGAACTGGAACATGCGAATATCAATATTTACTAAATGTTTCATGCATCTCCACTATATTACTGATGAATGTAGTAATCACCACTACATGACACTGGATTAAAGGTGATCAATGCTAATTTTGGCTTTGATACTATAATGGTTTGTGAGCATCATAACTTGAAGAAATATAAATGAACGTTAATAACACTCATAATATATAATATCTTAGAAGTATGTTGAATGAGTTTGCTCATAAGTTTCAGTGACCTTTATGTCACTGTGAACAAATTCATAAATGGGCCCCAATGTAAGAAAACTTGGGATTTTTAACCCCCTTCGTGAACACCCCACTCCCATATTGCAGGGGCTACTGGGTCAGCAGTTACGCTCTGTGTCAAACATGTCTGCTAAGATTGACACTACAATAATCGTTTGAAAACAGTTGATAAAATAAATTCAGACGAATCTTAAGCAAAATTGGTAAGGTTGTAAACCTTGGCCACGTCTCAGACGAATTGCATCATTCACATTGTGTGGTCTTGGCTTCAGACTAAGTGAATATGGCTCCATCTTCGCTAGTCAATGTTCCGATATGTTAACCCTCTCTACACCTTGGCGGATCGATCAGATGTTTCAGTGCTTTATCTTAGCGACATCGATTGAACTTCATAGCTGCCTCCCTAAGTATGTAATGCCAACTAACCAGTGGCGTTACTGGGGGGTGGGGTGCGGGGGGTACGGACCGCACAGGATGACACCTCCAGAGGGGGTGACACCAAAATGACTGTCTATAAATTGAATTTTTGTGCAGGAAGGAGGTCTATGACGGTGACACAATGAATTACCGCACATGACTGACTATAACATTTTTTAATTTTTGTGCAGAAAAGGGGTCCATGGGAGTGACACCATGAGTTACCGCACATGACTGTTTATAAAAGTTTAGAATTTTTGTGCAGGAAGGAGGTCCATGGGGGTGAAACCATGAGTTACCGCACTGGGTAACACCAACCCTAGTGACGCCACTGCAGCTAACCAATAGCGTGTAACATCAGTGCTTTGTACATCGGCCGAAAATGGTAGAGGCAATTGACTTCAAAAGAATCCTTTGTAAGTTTAACATCGAAAGTATGACTATGTACCAGAGAGAAGCCATTACAGGTGTATTTGAGGGAAAGGGTGTATTTGTACAAACACAGACCGGCAGTGGAAAATTGCTTATTTATGAGTCCATTCCAGGTGTTTGCTCACCTTCTCTCTATCATGTAGGAACAGTGATTAAATTTTAACAAAAATTGATTTCGATTGGATGCGGATGCTTGCCGCTGCTGCAATGGAATTCATTTACCAGAAGCACTGAAATATCTGATCGATCCTCCAAGGTGTTGATAGGGTTAAGATATCAGAACCTTATTTAGCGAAGATGACATGGCTGAGGTTTGCTGAAACTTTCACACTTCATGAGCAAAACACTTGAACAAGCAAGAACGGGTTTTGATCAAATTTTGTATCTTGGTTTATCTCATCAATATCCAAAACGAGTTCGACAGCAAACTCTAAATAACCTCAAGCTACAGGTCACAAGTTACTATGTAAATTTGCGCACATTATGAAACTTGTCAGCTCAGTTTCTGGTACAAAAATTAATCGATTCTGACCAAACATCCGATATACCGTACTTGCATGTTATCAGGATATCAGATATTTTCTTTAGCTGACAGCAAAAATTTATATAAGGGCTAAATCTAATAATTCAGGTTTATAAATGCAGTGTTTTGTGAATATTAAAAATAATGCAATATGAGAGGATTTTTAAAACACTGTTTTGTGTTAGTTTTAAATAATATCTTGAACGAGTGTTATAAATTCTCTTGTGACCTTTGTTTCAAATTAAAATTCAGACAATATATGTGTATATTATCTAAATTCAGCATGTGAGCGCATTTTTGCGATATTTGAGATATATTCAGGGACCTGTTATTGATTTCTTAAGATAGCAGCTGCAAGGGCATTACTTTCTGCGCTTCACTTTTTTTTGCTAACATGTTTACTCAAACACATATTAATCGATTTTTTTTTAAAACCAAACTTTATTTTGGGAGTTTCCCAAGAATATCTCAGATGATCTCAGCAGTTAATTGAGATAAAAGCAAATAACGCTGACTGTTCCTGCATTCCTACCGATTATTCAGCTTAGCTTGTAGAGCGTTGTTCCTTTTCTATGGTCTCTTGTTAATGACAGGCATA